>OZ017789.1:1773852-1777326 GCA_963969325.1 Lycopodina hypogea
CGATTTTTTTTTTTTTTTTTTTTTTTTTTTTTTTTTTTTTTTTTGGTTATAAAACAGCAACCAAACAAATAGGCAACATTTTTGGTGAACCTAGAAATGTTTGAGGTCAGAACATCACAGTTCATTCTTGTGAAGATGGAAAATTAAATGCCTTTCATCAAGAGTTTAAAGCCCTTTTACTCCTCCCACACCCAGGGAGCACCAATCTCAACACACCACTTTATGTTCGCCATGGGTGTGATTGTTACATAGCATTTTAAAATATGAAATAAAATATCAAATACTTGTAGCTAGTAGGTACACTTAGTGTCTGCAACAAGAGCTGCTGGTGGCCACTAAGACCTGTGGCAAATAATTACTATAACATTTATTAAAAGTGTTTGAGACAAGGGGACACTTCAGATGAATTCAAAAGTAAAGGTAAGATTTTGGGTTCATACAGAAAATTTTTTTGTTAAAAACGTGTTCCTACACCTGAGTGCCATGGCAGCCATGAGTAAAAGACTTTCTCCCCCACAACCTATTCAAATCACTCCCTGAGCTCAGCTCAATTTACAGTCATTGGGAAGAAGTCCACAGCCAGCCCCTCCCACAGTCTGCATCCGGGCACACGTGATATATCTACATCAACCACAGTGTAACCAACATACGGTTATGAATACAATTATAATAAGTTTACAAACCGCAGTAAACTTGGTAAAAATTTATCGCTATTTTCTGAGTTCCAGAGGAGGAGGGTTGAAGTAAAGATGGCTTTGTCAGATGCTCAAGTGGAGGTGCAGGTAAGGTTTTAGAACACAATTTATAAGACCTAGCCTCAGAAATGGCGGTATTATTGGGTGTGTGGAGCGTGAATTAGTTGGTTGTGTCTATTTGGTGAGGTATTCTAGCTAACTAGCCTGCTCAAGTAATTGTTTTATCCTGGACGCTGCATTTAACTCTGACAACGTTACTATGACAGCTGGGTCCTCCCTTGGGGATAGTTTTCCCAGTTTATGTCAATGATGAATATTTAAGAGCTGGTCAGTTGTCAAGGGTTAAATCCAATTAGCTTCAATAGTAAGTTTTGGGAAACCATTGCTCATAAGAGCTGGTATGTTGGCAGTGGCAGTGGTCTCCTCCGCTTTTCCAATAAGCAGTACTTATTTTAAAGCAGCAGTGATTCCCAGCACTATATTATGTCCTTGGAGCTGACCCAGTTTACAAGTGTTTGCTGATCTACTGTTATTTCTCTCATCTACTAGCAGTCATGTGTCCCCCCCCCCCCCCCCCCCCCTCCTCGTTGTTTCATGGCCACTCTATCTCCAAGCATTCCTGATGTGTGTGTACGGTTGCTGTGGTGTATACGGAGAGCTGACTTGGTATTCCTCTGACTTGGTATTCCTCGAGGATCTAATTCCATCCCGTCCTTTACCTAAGATTGACCTTCCTTTACCTAACATTAGTTTCATTAGAAATTAATGATGGGTAATTTACTAAAAAAAAAACAAATAATTTTTATTTGTGGACAGGACACACTGAGTGTCAAATAATATCTCAAGTTCATGGACGTTTAAATTGCTGTGTTTATTTTAAGGAAAATGCCACAGCTTAATTGGGTTTCAGTTCTCCCTGTATTGTTCAATTAGTGTATTTTTAATTCCAACCTTCAATGTTACTCTATAATATACGAGTGTATGTAAGCAACTTATTAGGGCAGAATTACACTGCTCTGCCTTATATAGCATTGTATGGGGGCTCAGAGTTTTCTTCTCCCACCCCCTTCAACCCATTCCCTCAAAGCTTTTCCTCTCTCCTCAAATATTTAGGAATTTATATAATGACATGTTCAATAGTATTAAGCATAATTTAATCATAATCCAAAGTTAAGTTTCATTTTTTGTTTCAAGATTTCATTTATTCCATTGAAGTTGACAAGGGGGAGGTATGAATGCATTAAGCCCAGCTGTACTGGAAGTCACTATCCCACAGTGTGCCGAGCCATCAAAGAAAGTTAGAATTATGGTGACTTATTGGAAGGGTTGGCATAGCAACCACATGGTAATATCATAAATTTCCTCTCACAGATTAACCACATGAAGAAATTCATTGAACAGGAGGCCCGAGAGAAAGCAGAGGAGATCACCATCAAGGTGAGGGCATGCATGCTGCAGACAGAGTGGCTAGAGTGGCCGACATCAAGCAACTGTGTTCGACCATCTCTGCTCTTGTCATTATCTTTGTTTTACAGTGAGGGTTTATATTTTGCCTTCCAACTTGCATCCACAGCTGCTGTGCTGTACTCGTTAAACCTGATTTGCAGGTTTAAGAGATGATGTGGCAGGCGGGTGAAGTGGGGTGGGTGGAGATGTACTGTGGGTGTCCTCTGAAGTGTCAAGAATCATGTCATGTTGTGCCTTAAGATGGTTGATCTCGGCAACTGTGGTATTGAATATAAGTAACACACCCTTCATCACCCATGAGAATGCATCTTCTTTCTGAAATACAAGAAGCATTAATTTGTCTTTGCTAGTTGGAACTGATGCCAGTTAAGGCAGTGCAGGGTCATGTTATGGTGGAGTCCTAAAGGTATCAACCTTAGTCTGTGTCGATTGCTAGTTGTGTTAGAGGCCAGCACTGAGAGGTGTGGGCTAGGGATTGGGAATAGCTCCAAGGTCATAGCGGGGGTCAGAGGTGGATCCATGGACACCAAGGCTGGATTCAAGGGTAGATGTGAACTTTGGGACTAGTCTAGAATGCTTGGACAAAGATTGGGACCATGGCGGCTTAGAGTTACAGGTCCAAGAAAGCCATTAAGGCTGCTCTGAGTTTGTTCGTGGGCAGTGACATCATATGTAGAAGTACATTAGAGAGTGTGTTAGTGGATAGTGAGTGGTATGTACAGGAATGAATAGAGCCATGTTCATGCTCCATTGAATGCCTACATCTTAGAGGCATTGAGGCTATGACAGTGCAGGTGTGTGTTAGTGATGTGTGTACAGCCTCTCTGAATGGAGGCAGAATGGGAGGATGCTCTGGGGACAGACAATGTCTTTGTCTGTGTGTTCACACACATAGCAACTGACCCTGAGGCCTTCATGTATCCACTTACCCTGTCCTGTAAAATAACCTCACACTTGCCCCAACAATTGGTCATATGCACTACCATTATACTGCACTAGAAAAGCAACTAGTTACTGTGTGATTTGGAATTGGTAAAGGGTCACAGAACTTAAGGTACATCGAGTTAGTATATATTCGTTACAGATTCAATGCAATATTTGGGGATAGAGGGGGTGTATTTTTTAAAATATTTTTCTTAAAGAGATATATTTGTTCCTGTGGTGTGACTGTAGAGCTGGTACTGACCACTCCACTTGGTTGCAAGTAGTTGGTTATTTAGCTGTGTATGTTTATTTACACCATTAAGTGATTTTAACACTGTTGGTGGGTGTGTGGGTGGGGTGATTCAATTGTACTTTCTCTCATTGACTG
>OZ017789.1:1777526-1814305 GCA_963969325.1 Lycopodina hypogea
GTTGTTGCTCCTTCTTTTAATGTGCTCATTATGACCCCATGTTACTGATTGTGATAGTGAATTCATCAGAAAGAATATAGCTTTATTTCTATACATGCCAGACTGTCCTGGGACAGACAAACAGGCAGGAAGCAAACTTTAGTTCAATGTCAGATGTTTAGGGAGTGCTTTGACCAGGTTTGTAATAGCATCCATCAGGATGTTTTGCATAATCCTCCATGGAAACATAATTGTAATCTGTGTCTTAATATATCTCATTGATTTCACATAATTAGGCTATAATTATACAGAAGCTTATTATGTGCAGTAATACTAATTTCACTATAGATAGTTTTCACTTTAATTTTGCAAGTACTGACACACCCCTTGGTGGGCAAGAAGCAGTCATTCATTGATTTCTGTAGAAAAACAAGCTATGATAAGTAGCTACCACCCACCTGGATTGTAGAGGGAAAGGCAAAGACGTAGAGCAAGAAGCTTACCTGTGCCAGTTTGTCACTAAATGATGATCCATGCTTGCCAGAGCAGCTCACAGCACAACAGTTCATAACTACACATTATAGTTTACAATGTTTGTTTGTTTTTTTCCCACCTAGGGGTGTGTCAACTGAACAAATATTTAAAATACAATTCAATGCTATTCACACAGAAACTATCTATATCTACTATAATTTACAATTTTTGTTTATCTATCTGTCTATCTATCAGTCAGTCTGTCTGTATGTGACATGCTAATTTAACTCCTTCCAAACAACTGAAGAAATCTTCACGAAACGTTCAGGGATTTATTAGGGCACCTCACTGCACATCCTTGCGAAAATTTCATTCAGATAGGGTAGCTAAGGGTGTGGTTTTGTTAATCAGTTTGGGGACATGGAAGACTCAAATTTATGACCAAGTTCAATGTTTATCATGTGATCTCCACATGACCGGAAGACTGTTATTGTCATATGCACATGTTTTTTTTATTAGCCACAATCACTGGAAGTTGTTTTCACTGTCAAAACTGCATGTTACTTTCACAAAAGTTTGCATTAATTGTATTGTTTGTTCGATTAATGTGATTGGTGTCTATAATTGCTACATGTTACATTAAACAAACAAAATAAGTTTATTACTAGAGGAGGCTAGGTGCTGACCAAAAAACTATTTGTAGGATGGTTTTTTTTTTCTAGTTAGATTAATTGGTGCTTCCAGGTTATCTCCCCCCCCCCCCCCCCCCCCCCCCCCCAAATATGACCTAGCCCTAGCCCTAGCCATACATGTAAGTAATACTTCATATTAAAACTTTTCAGTATCCTAGAATTCTTATTTGTGTAATTTATATTGGGGGGGGGGGGGGGGGGGGGGATAACCTGGAAGTACAGATTAATTTAGGTCTTTGTTTATAGGGATGTTGAACTTTATCACCCAGAAAAATAATTATTCATGTGACTGCTTGACAATCTATACTATAACAATCCAATAGTCTGTTTGTTAGTCTGTTTGTTAGTCTGTGTGTCCGCGATTTACGCTTGACCGAGGTCAGGTTTGACCGAGGTCAGGTTAGACCGACGAATCCATATATTTAGAATCGGTGTCGCCACACTACCTGTGTTCAAAATAAGCCCAAAAATGGTAATTTGGCCAGAAAAGCGCATGGAGCTACATACCTAAAATTTGGTATACATACACAACTTGACTTTGGGAGAAATATGAGCTGGTTCCCACCTGACCACACTTCTTCCTCTTGGTGTGTCAGGTTAAAAATGCCAAAAATGGGAGTCAAAAAATATTAAGACCTGGGTAGTTAGACCCACAAACACATATATATTTGGAATCAGTGTCACCACTGGAGTTAGAGACCTAAACTTGGTACACATATACGAATTGACTCTGAGAGTGGCATGGGCTGTGTCCCTCCTGGCTACTCCTCTTTCTCTGGATCATTCAGGCCAAAGAATTTGATCGCAGTATCCGAAAACCAGCAAAATGGGATTCCGCTTGTAGCACTGCTACTTACTCTAGTATTACATAAAGATAGATAAAGCCCAACAACATAGATATTATATTGATTGACTCCACATCCGCAGGAGATGTTCGATGAGTTAGTGTGATTTTAGTCTAATTTCTGATACATTATTCTTTAACACTATTTCAATTTTAAACACAACTGCAATATATCCAGCTTCAAATACTCCTTGAAAAATGCACCTGGTGCATATTTTAGAGTCTTCATCAATGCAACTAGTGTCCTGCAGGAGAACACAGCCATCGCTTTTATACACCTACCACAAATGAAGTTGTTATCATTCTTGCTGACCTAGAATGTGCCCAGTGTGACATCATGCTACACCATCGGGATGCACCAATAAAGAGGATCTGTGAAACACACCGCTTCTATAATGCTCTTTAGTATTCTCTCATCTATATCTGTGAGAAAGTGTATGTCACCATGACATCATGCAGGTTGACCCAGTCATGAATCGAGCATCCATCACCAAGACAGTTCCTTGAGGGAAGCTGCTGTACATCATTATTCAACAGAAGGAACTTTAGAGTGAGAAGTACATACATTTGAGGTACAGCATTTACAATTATGCTGTTGGGGCACACAATGTGGAACAACTCTCCTGTTTCCTTGCAGTTTAATTGGGGGACCCAGGCACATGCATAAATGCAAGACGCTAATGTCTACATCCGAAAAAATGGCCAACCAGACCTGTTCATCATGTTCAACTGCAACCTCATTTGGACAGAAGTGAACGCTGAACTGTTCGAGGGTCAGACTCACATTCACTTCCATGACCTGTATGCCAGGATCTTCCACTTTAAATTCAAGAAACTGATGGGTATGATCAAGAGAGTCTCCATCTATGGCCAATTCTTCTGCAGCATGTACACCATTGAATGGCAGAAGAGAGGCTTGCCTCATGCTCACATTCACCTCTGGCTCAATCCAAAAATACACTTCAACCATCTGGACTTCTTCATCTCCGCAGAGTTCTAAATCCAGCCAAAGATTTTCAACTTTACAACACCATTAAGACTCAGATGCTCCATTGCCCATGCAGCATTCTCAATCCTGGTGCTCCCTGCATACATGAAGGAAAATGTACTAAGCAGTATCTGCACTACATGCTCAAGGAGATATAGACTGGACATGACTGTTATCTTCTGTAACACTGAAGAAAGCCTGGTGATGGAGGATTCCCTGTGAATCTGAAGATGAGAAGGCAGGAGGTTGAGATTTAAAACTGGTGGATAGTGTATCACTGTTGCTTTCCAAACCATTTAATGCTCACATCAATGTTGAAATCTGTAGTTTTCTGAAGGTCATCCATTACATCTGCAAGTACATCTGCAAGGGATTTGACACAGCCATGCTTGGAACTTAGGAAATCAACAGCAGGGATTAGGTGAGGCAGTACTGAATGGGTAGATACATGAGCAACAATGATGCAATTCAAAAAAAAATGTTTGGCTTCCCCAACCACAAATGCCACCCAATGGTGTTCATGCATGCTGTTCACCTTTATCATGGACATGTCTATTTCATGCCCGCCACCACACTCCAGCAGTCCGAGACTCCAAAGAACATGACATTAACTGCCTTTTTTAAGCTCTACATGCAGGATGAGTTTGCCAGGGCCCTGCTGCACATGATCCATCCCAGCCAGGGAAAGCGTTTTTCCTCTGCATTCTCCTGCATGAAGTGAAGGGTCTAATTTATTTCAAAATGCTACATACTGCTACTGGTCACATTCGCACAACTTATTGAGAAGATTGAAACCTCCAGGTCTTAAAGATGGTGAGCACTGGGACACCACACTGACTGCCACTGCCACATAGATCTCACTGTACAAGCTGAGAAACCTCTTTGCTGTCATGCTTAAAATGTGTGGTGTAGCAGACCCTGTCCAGCTGTGGATGCATTGCAGAGAAGTTTCACTGAGGACATCAAACACTGTCCACAGCTCTAAGTACCTGGAGTTGAGTTGGTCTTCACAGATGACATGTTCAACATGGCTCTCATCTTGATTGAAGACAAGGTGATGGAACTGGGTGATGAGCTGGCCAGCTTCAGCCTGCCCTGAACAGTCCATATTCAAAGTGCTGATGTTCTGTCACATGAAATTCTCCATGAGAATTCCTTCGACATTTCTGAACAGGCGGACTATGTGGCACCTCATGAGCCCAACTACTGCCAAATCAAGTGAAGGCCTACACCATCAGTGGCAGTGCAGGAAACACAGTGGTGATATGTTCTTCCTGAATGCTCCTGATGAAAACAGAAAGATTATTGTCACCACTCTTTCCTTAGCACATGCCAGGCAGAAAAACATGGTGGCCATTGCAGTCACCTCTTCTGATATTGCAGCTATCCTTCTTCCAGGATGCCAAGCCACTTATTTGACATTCAAACTGCCTTTGAATTTTGTCGTTATCTGACTCCTAAATGCAATATTTCTATGCTCACTGGTGTGGAAAAAGATTTCCAAACATGCTGGTTCATTATCTGGGATGAGTGCACCATGTTGCACAAGGCAGCTTTCAAGGTCATGGATAGGACACTATATGACTTCACAGGCAAGAACCAAGGATGAGTGGAACCACTTTTGTTTTGCCGGGCAACTTTCGTCAAACACTTCCAATTATTCCATGAGGCATCCATGGGAATAAAATGAAGGTGTCCATCAAGTTTTCCCCTTTCTGGAGAAATGTGGTTCAGCTCAGACTTTCCACCAACATTTGGGTTCATCCTCAGGGCAATTTTATAGGTAACCAGTTTCCCAAACAACTCCTTCAGCTAGCCAATGACTTGGTTCATCCAGATTCCAATAGTGACATTGACATTACTCCAATCAGCTATTGTTGTTGCTTCTGTCAATGAGCTGATGTCAATCTTGATTAGCTTTAAAGAACCATTGGTAGTTGGATTCTGACACTCAAGAATGACATTGTTAGCACCATCCATGCCCAGCTATTGCTACAGATTCCAACACCATTGAAGATGTACAACTCTCTTTAATTACCTGAGCAGCTCACCCCCCACCCCCCCAAGGTTGGAATACCCATAATACTTTTCCAGATCATGGACCCTCTAAAACTCTGCAATGGTACTTGGTTGGTTGTAAAGTAGCTGATGCCTCATGTCATTGGGGCGACCATCAGCACAGGGTGTTCTGTTGTAAAGGATGTGTTTGTGCCATGCATTCAGTAAGGCTCAGGCTCAGATGTTGATGGTTGCTGGTTTACATTTTGGCAACCAGCTGTGTTTCTCTCATGGTCAGTTGCACATGGACTGTTCACGAGTGGGTGATGCCACTCAAAAAAAAAAAAAAGAAGAAAAAAAAAGAAAAAGAAGAAGAAAAAAAAGAAGTCAAGAAAATTGTATATCCCAAAGCATTGTGCTAAAAGCTGTACTAAAAATATTTAAAAAAAATTTTTTTAAAAACTCACTTTAAAGAATATTATCCTGACGTGGTAAAGGGGCTTAAGCCTGGTTCACAATATATCACAAGGCAGAGTGATGGTTTGCGTAGGAGGTGAAGCGACAGGCTACGATATAGCATGACACTTTATGAACAAACACTCGCATAACGACACACACAATCCTTGTGTTCCATCTGTCTGGACAGATTATATCACTGGCTATGCTGGGTATGTTTGCAAGTGCCATATATTTCTGGGAACAATTCTGCAGGCCTGTGGGCAACTACTTAAAAACTGATGGAAAAAAAAAATTAATACAGGTATAAAGATTTTGTGTTTTGGTGGTAGGCTTTAATATTCTGATATTTTATTACAATAAACAGGCTTCCCAAAAAGTGGTGTGGTCTATAATATCAGCCCTCTGGTGACATATCCCCAGTGTACCCTTATTCAGCACAGGATATTCGGTTTTGGTTGGTTGGGAACTATGGGAGGAGTTAGCGGACAGACAAACAAAATAAACTACTTCATATGATGGTAACTTACATTGAATTGATTGTTACTGCTAAATTATTTATATTCATGTTATATTAATATTAATTTAAAAAAAAAATTTTAAAATTTATATTATAATCCGCGGTAATCTGAAACCCTCTGTGGTCTATATATGCTCATATATTTAGGCCATTACATGTAAATTTCTTTTTTCTTATTTGCAAAGTTGTTAAAAATCATACTGTATACTGCATAAGAAAAAAAAAGAAGAAAAAAAGAGAAAAGAAGAAAAGAGAAAAGAAACACAACTGTGAAAACTGTATTGAGCAAGCCAAAGTTGCCTCATGAGAACCCTTTACCAAATATATTTTAATTCAATGAAAATTTTATAATTGTGATGTAAATACTATTTTGGTGGTGTTTTTAAATCAATATTTTGTTTTCAGTAGAAGTTGATAGAATTGTAGAAGGGCAGTGGATGAGAAACTGGAAAATTTTCCTACTGTGGCTTCACATAAGCGTATGGTGTTCAATTCATTTAAAGTTGAATTAGACTCAATATGACTTTATTAAATTCAACTTTTTAATTATTTTGTCCGGTTATTTGTAATTTTTTATTGCCATTATCCATTCCATACTGCCTGAGCAATCCACTTTGTCTTCATTATTCCTGCCAGTTTGTTTGCTCTTCTCTTGGTTTGTCTAGTTGCTAATAAAGAAATTAAGTGTTCACCTTGTAGAAGTGTTTCATTCCCAGCTACACACACACACACACACACACACACACACACACACACACACACACACACACACACACACACACACACACACACACACACACACACACACACACACACACACACACACACACACACACACACACGTATGCACACACACACACACACCCCCCCCCCTCCCCACACACAGTGGATTTCATTTTCTTCAGTTATTTGTTTTTCCTTTCTTACATGCTATCTTAAAAACAGGGATGTGGTCAGTTCAAATGTTTTCCCTGACTGTTATACAGGCAGGCAGGAGCCATGTAGTTAGTGAAAATAATATACATCAATGAAAACTACTTAGTTGGGACTGAAGAGAGAAGTGGGGGGAGGGGGAGGGGGAAGGTAAACTTAAGTCATTATTCATAGTTTGA
Organism: Lycopodina hypogea; assembly: GCA_963969325.1. Classification (NCBI taxonomy): domain Eukaryota; kingdom Metazoa; phylum Porifera; class Demospongiae; order Poecilosclerida; family Cladorhizidae; genus Lycopodina; species Lycopodina hypogea. The sequence continues at coordinate 1,784,590 of OZ017789.1, forward strand.
GAAGGGGAGGAACTATAGTAAGGTACTCCCAAGATTTGTCAGCAGACATCCTTTACATACCACAAAAAAGTCACACCATTAGAATGTCAGCAGAGCTGTGGGTGGGATTATGAGCTTCATTTTATGCATGCTGCCTCCCCCCCCCCCCCACCCTTTCCACAAGGTAATTAAAAAAAAATTTTTTTTATTGATCTAAAATTGCATTCATTCCCATCATTAATTCTTGATCAATATTGGAAAACTTGATCAGTTTCCAAGTGTTTATAGTGCACTTCAGATATTTCACTTGTAGAAGGTATCTGAGGATTATGAAGTTTCAAATTGAAAACATGATTGGAAAATCTTTCACTTGCTGCCTAATTAGAGTAACTGAGTAAGTCTGCCTCTGCCTTCCTGCAGCAACTAACTTGTTCAGTTTGCCTCATAGAACATGTAGGGATTTTTGACACTAGCTAATCTCATTAATTAAACAAACATGATACAATTAGTGAATATCTCTGTGAAAGTAACATTCATTTTTGACGGCGAAAACGTCCAGTGGATGTCTAATAATAAACCACACCTGCAGGAGGCTAATAACACCCTCCCAGGTCATGTGAAGAAAACATGCAAAATTTTAGTAAACTTGGTCAATAGTTAGTCTTCTAGGGGGATTATGCCATTACTATCAGCATATACCCGGTGCTGCCTGGCCAATGACTACACAAAACATTATAGAAACCACTCAATTTTCTATCTGTTTGTTTCCTCAATTAGCTCTTGGTATAAATTATTTGGCGGGTGTGGCTACCACCTAACCCATTGACACAGCCAGTGTTTAATAATGTTCACCCAGTAACTTATAGAACACATGCCAAATTTCAGCCTGATAGGTCCTTTAATTAGGTTTTGGCAGCTAAAACAACTTCAAGTGGGTGTGGCTGATTAAACTGCATCCACTGACAATTCATGTATGGTTAATAATGCTTATCAGTTACTCGGAGACTACATGACAAATTCCAATCTGGTTGGTATTTCCATTGGCTTTTGGTAGCCAAAGACTATTTCTAGGTGCAGCTATGACAAAATCACATCCATTGCCACACCCACATGGTTAATAATGCTCACTCAGTTACTTGGAAACCACATGCCAAATTTTTGCCTGGCTGGTTCTTTAATTAGCTTTTGGAAGTCAAAATAACATACTGTAGGCGTGGTTATGACAAAACCACACCCACATGTTCAATGATGCTCACCCGGTTATTTGTAATCCATACGCCATATTTCAGCATGATTTATAGATAAATTCGTTTTTGGCAGCCAAACTCCACCCATACATGCATAATAACGCTCACCCAGTTCCTTGGGAACCACATGCAAAATTTTAGCCTGGTTGCTATGGCTAAACCACACCCATATTTGTTACTGATGCTATCTGGGTACTTGGAGACCACACATCAAATTTCTGCCTGATTAGTATTTCAATTGGCTTTTGGCAGCCAAAACAATTTCCATGTGGGTGTGGCTAGGATAAAATCACGCCCAGTACCACACCCACATACAGTATTAACACTCACCTCATTACTTGGGAGACCACATGCCAAATTTTGGCCTTTTTGGTCCAAGGGTTTGGCTGTGATAGTTAGACACATACATACAAACCAAAAATTTTAAATAGATGTCATCAAACCACACCCACTAGCCATGGGACATGAAGTGACTCAGTGAGGTGGCCTAATAAGTCCCTGAAAGTTTCATGGTTTGGAAGGAGTTAGAGTGGGCACATACAGACATAGAAATCCTAGATTGTAGTGAGATTCCCATGGAGCTGCTCCACTGGTGTTAAAGGTTTTTTCACCTCATGAAAACGACTGAGTGCAACACAGAAACCCAATTCACTCGTGTCAGCTGATTATTAGATCACAAATGTGGTTAGTAGGAATAAACCACACAGCACTACAAACATCTCTGTTGATGAATTATATTGAAGTGTGAGGCTAGTTCCTACTTACAGCAGGGCAGTGATTTAGAAACATGTGGCAATCATAACTGTTTTTAGCTGCTCAAACAGCCAGAAGCAGAGGAACTCCCTCCCTGGTGGTGATGATGTGTGGCTTGGTGTACTCACAGGAATTGTCATGATCCAGAAAAGCTATGCAAGTTATTTTCTAATTTGGGAGAGAAAGGAAAGGATAAGGTTGGATTTCTGTGATAACTAATAATGGATAGAGGTCTGCAATGGTTGGTTACCGTGGAGTTAGACCTTTCCTATTTTAAAGGAGTAATCCACATCATTATTACTGATCCCAAACTTCAGGAAGTCTTTTGTTTACTGCATGGGACAACTGCCAATTAGTGCCCAACACATGTTCGGACTAATCAGGTCATGATTGGATTGATTATGACATGTCTCAACTTGCATGAAAGGTTTAAAATGGTGAATATATTAGCCAAAATAAATTAATCCTGATGCATGCACATGCCCTTTGACTCCAGCTAGCACCTGTATCAGATCCTAATGGCACGTTTGATTTTAACTTCCTTAACAAAAATTATGACAGAAACTGCAAACCAACAGACAAACCAACCAACAGACAAACCAACCAACAGACAAACCAACCAACAGACAAACCAACCAACCAACAGACAAACCAACCAACCAACAGACAAACCAACCAACCAACAGACAAACCAACCAACCAACAGACAAACCAACCAACCAACAGACAAACCAACCAACCAACAGACAAACCAACCAACCAACAGACAAACCAACCAACCAACAGACAAACCAACCAACCAACAGACAAACCAACCAACCAACAGACAAACCAACCAACCAACAGACAAACCAACCAACCAACCAACCAACCAACCAACAGACAAACCAACCAACCAACAGACAAACCAACCAACCAACAGACAAACCAACCAACCAACAGACAAACCAACCAACCAACAGACAAACCAACCAACCAACAGACAAACCAACCAACCAACAGACAAACCAACCAACCAACAGACAAACCAACCAACCAACAGACAAACCAACCAACCAACAGACAAACCAACCAACCAACCAACAGACAAACCAACCAACCAACAGACAAACCAACCAACCAACCAACAGACAAACCAACCAACAGACAAACCAACCAACAGACAAACCAACCAACAGACAAACCAACCAACAGACAAACCAACCAACAGACAAACCAACCAACCAACCAACAGACAAACCAACCAACCAACCAACCAACCAACAGACAAACCAACCAACCAACCAACAGACAAACCAACCAACCAACAGACAAACCAACCAACCAACAGACAAACCAACCAACCAACCAACAGACAAACCAACAGACAAACCAACAGACAAACCAACAGACAAACCAACAGACAAACCAACAGACAAACCAACAGACAAACCAACAGACAAACATAGTGCTCCTTAATGGTGATGTAAAGCTGTTCTTTATGCCTGTACAGATAAAAAAAAAAAAAAAAAAAAATAAAAAAAAAAAAAAAAAAAAAAAAAATATATATATATATATATATATATACTGTTATGCCATATAATGTTCACAAACACACACATACAAATTAGACGTGGTTTATATGCAAGATGATGCAAGATGATGTAAGGTGTTGGTGTCTTCAGATCTTATCTATTGCATCATGAAGGATGTCCATGGAATAGCGGATGTCACTCATCAGCTTCTGGACGGACGACTTGTCTTTCATCACCTCAATGCTCTCGGTGTAGGGATTGTAGCAGACACAGAAGGTACGTGGCACAGTCTTGGCAAATTCCCTGCAAAGATGATCAGTGAAGAGGGCAGATAATTATGAGGATGCCAACTCACATGATCTTGAGCTTGGCTTCCTTGAAGCTGTTGGATGAGAAGTAAACAGGTTGAATGTCCGTGACTTGGTAGGTCTGGGAGGGTGTGGTTTCAATGTCTAAGGGACGTATTTCAGGTTTGTTGGATAGGGCATGCTAAACGGAGGACAGAGGAGGGAGCATAAAGGCATATTACTTCAACCTGCCCCAACCCAGTGTGGTGTTGGTCCAGTGTGTGTCCCCATAGAGCTATTGTCAACCTACTTCAACCTGCCTCAACCCAGTGTGGTGTTGGTCCAGTGTGTGTCCCCATAGAGCTATTGTCAACCTACTTCAACCTGCCTCAACCCAGTGTGGTGTTGGTCCAGTGTGTGTCCTCATAGAGCTATTGTCAACCTACTTCAACCTGCCTCAACCCAGTGTGGTGTAGATACAGTGTGTGTCCCCATAGAGCTATTGTCAACCTACTTCAACCTGCCTCAACCCAGTGTGGTGTTGGTCCAGTGTGTCCCCATAGAGCTATTGTCAACCTACTTCAACCTGCCTCAACCCAGTGTGGTGTAGATACAGTGTGTGTCCCCATTGAGCTATTGTCAACCTACTTCAACCTGCCTCTTCAACCTGCCTCAACCCAGTGTGGTGTAGATACAGCGTGTGTCCCCATAGAGCTATAGTCAACCTACTTCAACCTGCCTCAACCCAGTGTGGTGTAGATACAGTGTGTGTCCCCATAGAGCTATTGTCAACCTACTTCAACCTGCCTCAACCCAGTGTGGTGTTGGTCCAGTGTGTCCCCATAGAGCTATTGTCAACCTACTTCAACCTGCCTCAACCCAGTGTGGTGTAGATACAGTGTGTGTCCCCATTGAGCTATTGTCAACCTACTTCAACCTGCCTCTTCAACCTGCCTCAACCCAGTGTGGTGTAGATACAGCGTGTGTCCCCATAGAGCTATAGTCAACCTACTTCAACCTGCCTCAACCCAGTGTGGTGTTGATCCAGTGTGTGTCCCCATAGAGCTATAGTCAACCTACTTCAACCTGTCTCAACCCAGTGTGGTGTTGATCCAGCGTGTGTTCCCATAGAGCTATAGTCAACCTACTTCAACCCAGTGTGATGTTGATACAGTGTGTGTCCCCATAGCCCACAAACCTCCAGCTCTCCGTAGGAGGAGAGGACGCCTGCACCATAAGCCTTGGTCTGGCCATCTTGCTTGCACAACCCAAACTCAACAGTGAACCAGTAGAGCTACACAGGAGAGGGAGGGAGCAGGAGAGAGGGAGGGAGCAGGAGAGAGGGAGGGAGCAGGAGAGAGGGAGGGAGCAGGAGAGAGGGAGGGAGCAGGAGAGAGGGAGGGAGCAGGAGAGGGAGGGAGCAGGAGGAAGAGAAACATAAATATATGGGGTGGGGACAGAACGAAAAGTAAATGGAAAAAAAAAAAAAAAAAAAAAAAAGAAGAAAGAAAAGGGAAGGTGTTTCATATTCCAGCAGCTACAATTAAACTGCAGCTTGTTCTGAGAAGACCAAAGAAAAAAAAATTATGAGAAAGATGGATGATTCATTAGGTAGAGAATTGGTTTCTGAGGTGTTAAACAAGGGCTCCATCCTTTATCAGGCAAGAGCAAGGAAGATACAAGATAGACAAACTTCAGCCTGTCCTGTGGCTGGCCACACAGTTAGTACTGGGGGAACACACACTGGACCAACACCACACTGGGTTGAGGCAGGTTGAAGTAGGTTGACAATAGCTCAATGAGGACACACACTGGACCAACACCACACTGGGTTGAGGCAGGTTGAAGTAGGTTGGCAATAGCTCTATGGGGACACACACTGGACCCACACCACACTGGGTTGAGGCAGGTCGAAGTAGGTTGACTATAGCTCTATGGGGACACACACTGGACCAACACCACACTGGGTTGAGGCAGGTTGAAGTAGGTTGACTATAGCTCTATGGGGACACACACTGGACCAACACCACACTGGGTTGAGGCAGGTTGAAGTAGGTTGACAATAGCTCTATGGGGACACACACTGGACCCACACCGCACTGGGTTGAGGCAGGTTGAAGTAGGTTGACTATAGCTCTATGGGGACACACACTGGACCAACACCACACTGGGTTGAGGCAGGTTGAAGTAGGTTGACAATAGCTCTATGGGGACACACACTGGACCAACACCACACTGGGTTGAGGCAGGTTGAAGTAGGTTGACAATAGCTCTATGGGGACACACACTGGACCAACACCACACTGGGTTGAGGCAGGTTGAAGTAGGTTGACTATAGCTCTATGGGGACACACACAGTCTCCTTTAAAGCTCTGTACTCACTGTCGCCAGCTTCTTGATGTAGTCTTCTGGTGCCCCGAGGGAAGCTAGGCCTATTTCCTGGGAGAACTGGGCGAAGGCCTGGTCACAGAACAGAGGAGCATGTCCCAGTAGCTCGTGACAGACGTCTGGCTCTGGGGTGTACATGGGCCGGGAGCTGTGCCGGATGTATTGTGTGGAGTGGAACACTCGGAACGCCAGACCAGCAAGGAAGTCCCGGGAAGAGAGCAGTCCTGTTGGTGGGAAATGGAGATGCCAAAGAGAAAGAGAATTGGGGGGGGGGGGGGGGGGGGAGGGGAAATTAGCATAACAGAAGGTTAAAGTATGAGGAGAGAATGAAGGGGAAACGTGTCATGGGACATGATGTGATAGTTATGTGGGGCAAGTAGGTGTGGTTATCTCGGGGTGGAAGAGCACATCACAGAGATGACAGTACCTGCGACAGGCCTCAGACGGAATCCAGTGCACTTCTTGAGGTAGTTTGATACATCTTCAAGTTGTGGGATATTGTCTTTGCTGAAAGAAAGATAAACATTGTCATCACCATCAACATAGATGTCACCATGACTACCATCACAACTGTAAATACTAGAAACAACAGCACAGCTGTCACCATGACAACCATCACCACACGAGCCCCCCTCACCTGTATCCGCAGTTCTTCTCCATCAGAGCAAACATGGAGTTGTGTTCCTTGCAGGCGTGGGTGGGGTAGAGTTTCTTCAGCTTAGTATAGATGGTGCCCCTACAGCAGAGAAAACATATCAGATCATGTTTGGTGTGTGTGTGTGTGTGTGTGTGTGTGTGTGTGTGTGTGTGTGTGTGTGTGTGTGTGTGTGTGTGTGTGTGTTGATTCAATGTGTTCTGTATGAGCCATTCCCACTGTCAAGACACTGACTGACTGCAAGCCTCTGTTGGTATCTAAACAGCTGACGGAAGCTCTTCCTTCCTTGGTTGTCTTCTGTATAGCCTAGAGCATGTGCAGGGACAAACTTCCCCAATGAACAGGTGAGCCAGTGGGAGTGACAGTGACCTTGAGTTAATGGAGAAACCAGGTCCCATGTGCATGCACACTGATACAAAGAAAAAAAGAACACATCCAACACCCTCATTCCCCCCCCCCCCCCCAAACAAACTTGGTCTGTTATTGGTCAAAGCTTGGGGGTGTGGTTTTTGTTCATGGTTAGTTAGCAGACACCCTTGCCAGTACTAAGCAGCTGCTCCACTGCTATAACAGCTGCTGCCCACCTCCTGGGGCCACTCTGATAGCAGTGTCAGACAGCTCTCTTGGAGCAACTGAGAGAGAAGACAAGTCCAGACTGGCAAGGCGTGTGTGTTTTAGCAACTTAAAAAAATTCCTATTCTAACTGATTAAAGCTTACTTCGTAGTACACACACACACACACACACACACACACACACACACACACACACACACACACTGCAACAGTTCAAATGAATAACCATATGTGTTTCTGTGTGTATAAGTACAATAATAATCTGTTCCGCTCTATACATACATGTCAGGTCAGGTGACCATCAGGTGATCTTCAATGGCTTGGGGGGGGGGGGGTGAGGCAGTCAATTCCATGGCATGTAGTAATCAAGAAATGCAGCTGTTGGGCAAGATATATTTGTGGGCTGATTGCACATACTTGTGTGTGTGTGTGTGTGTGTGTGTGTGTGTGTGTGTGTGTGTGTGTGTGTGTGTGTGTGTGTGTGTGGTCAGATCTTATGCAATGTGATACACTAAATTACACCTTGAATGGTACCAGAAATACCATCTCTCCTCCTCTGCAGTTCAATCACTCCACGCCAGCTGATTGTGCTCATAATTTGAGGTCAACAAGTCCAGGATTCCAGTAGTGTTTCAACACACAGGTTTGCCTGGAGGCGTCCCCACAACTACAAGTCTATCAGTACACATCAAGACCTTTCACCATCACACTCCCACACTCCCACTGAACTCAGTTTGTCATTTATATTCCATGTGCTCCAGCAAGGTATCTGTACTCCATGTCTCCAGAATTAATTGAAGTGTAAGTGGACAACATTTCAATTCAGCTTGATGGGGTGTGGTCTATTCAAAGGTGTGATCTATTGCACTGACTGGAGCTTTGGAATAGTTTAGTCAGTAAGGGCTCTGAGTGATGAAAGGAAATATGGCATACCAAATTTTTAGAGTCAATTAGCACCTAAATAATTTCTTCTTTGATCTTATTGGGCATTTTATTAAGACATATTTTCACACCTTAAAATATTTTTTTCTCTTCATGGTGGACTATTACAGTGCTCACTCCCTGTACAGACCACCCTCCCTGGGGAGTGCCTCCGACTGGGCGGGCCTGTTGGAGAGGTGGTCTCAATAGGGAATAGAGCTCTTGGGCATGGCAGGGATCCCCATAAGCATGCCTCAATGAATTATATTGTGCACTTCCATGCATTCATCCATCAGACAAACTGCATTATCATTTGGAAGTATTAGCGTGTTTTGAGAAGGGCATTGGAATTACATGTACTCTATTAGACACTAAAGTTGTACAGTGTTCTTAAGACACAGACAGTCTGTGACACTTGACTGGACTTGTACTTGCTTAGTCTGCACTGACTCTGACTTAACCTCCTGTGCTGACTCTTTACCAACTAGAGTCCCAGTCAGACCTTACATGGCTAGGACAGAAGTCTTATGCACAATAGTGTCACATGGTCTAAACTGTCAGGCTAATGAGTTGAGGTGATGTTCTAGGAGTTAGAGTCACCTGATATGTATTAGTTAGAACCAGTATAGCTGATCATGTGATTTCAGGAAGTATTGTCCGGGGCCAACTAGTGTTGGGTGTCTTACTTGGGAGGATATTGACCTTGCCAAGTGGTCTTATAATAGAGGTCTCATCTTAGAGGGTTAAAGCCAGCCAGCCAGCCAGCCAGCCAGCCAGCCAGCCAGCCAGCCAGCCAGCCAGCCAGCCAGCCAGCCAGCCAGCCAGCCAGCCAGCCAGCCAGCCAGCCAGCCAGCCAGCCAGCCAAGAGCAGGCATAGGAGGTCAAGTAATGGAGGTGATTGCTGTATTTAATGAGATATGCATCACACTTCTTGTGATTTGACTTTCCTTAGATAGACACCAGTGTAAGACATAAGCGATCTAATAATTTATACCAGCAAAGTAATTGAGTGATCTTCCAAATCATAGTTTGATAGGACTACCATATTTGCAGATTCAAAAAAGAGAACACCTTGGGAGAGGAGGGGTGGGGGGTGAGAGGAGGGGTGGGGGGTGAGAGGAGGGGTGGGGGGTGAGAGGAGGGGTGGGGTGGTATCATATTTACTAGTGAACTTTTAGTGTGTGAAGGAGCACCATTAATAAAATGTAATGGGGGAAATAAAAATGGCATCTTTAATCTCAGGCTCCCTCATTTTTATTCACCATAACAGAGAAACAAGCTCAACCTTTAACCCTCTACCTGACTACAGTAAAAGTCTATAATAATCACATAATCAATTTAATGCAAGATGTGGTCTTCAGTTTTGGAGTGGATTTGCACTATGTTTGGGTATTGTGAGCTTTAAAATAGAATCATCAAATCCAGAAATCAGCCTTCATAGGAAAGGTGGTAGGATTTATGATAGCGAACTGCACATAGTCAGGATAATTAATCAGAATAGAAAATATTCCGAAAAAATACCCACAACAATCCCCCCACCACTTACCAAAGTAGTGGGTGGGGTAATGGGGACAGAGAAAAAAACATGCTAACTTCAGTTTCTGTTTTTCCAGACCACCTCACTGCACAAGTGTTGCTAAGCTGGAATATTTGGTTTAAAAAAAAAAGTGCAGCTTTTTCATTAACAAATATTTTTCAACAAAAAGAAGACCAGAATCCCTGACATTTTCAGATATTTAAAAAATCCTCCTGGACTGAAATATAATGACCAAAAAGGAGGACATGTCCGGGTAAAGCCAGACTATATGGTAGGCCTAAGTTTGAGTACATGGTCTTGGAACGTGTATCTTGCAAGGCTACCAGAGCAGCTGTGATATGTGGAGTAGGTGTGTACTTGGCCTACATGACCTCAATAGGTGTGTAGTAGGCCTACATGACCTCAATAATCCTTGCAACACATTATCTGTGACTGCAAACTTGTCACACCATTTTCCTACTTGCAGAAGAGTATAAGGTGAGACTGATCGTTGCATCAGGAATGTGGACAGCTATAAAGTCAAGGAACTTTGTTTCGACCACATGCAAGGCAGACTAGTGCTGTAGAACTCTTCCAGCTCCTCATAAGGATGACTTCCATCCCTTGCTGTGCTGTCCTGTCTGATGCTATTAAGACAACTGCAGGGTCTTGTGATGTCATCTCCTAGCTCCCATCCTTCTGTCCCATTGTTCAACATATTTTAATATTGCATCTTCAGGTAGCTAAGATCTCCTATGAGGATCTGGAGAGAAAGCTGAGAGTGGTAGCCTGGGGAAGAGAAAGACCCTTGATCCTTGCCACGCCTCCCAACAAACACAATAGCTTCCTAAAGCAGAGCCTTAACCTTTGTTGCCTAGCAACACATCATGTCTACAAAAACTGAAATGGAGTGTTGTATAAAAGAAGTGGTAAATTGCAATATAAATATTGCAGTGGTTCAGGGAACCCTTGTAGTGATTCAGAGTGTAGCCATGATGTGCCCAGGATGCCTGGGGGTGTGTGTCATTGCTACACAAGTGAGAATGGTTGCAAATGCATCAGCAAAACTGGACCGGGTTAATGAGGGAGTGATCTAAGGTTCGTATGTTGGCAGTGAATTTTCGCTCCTTGAAATAGGACAGAATAGTGCAGGGGAAACAACTTCAAGATGTGCACAGATCTGCACAGATTAGGTACAGGAGTGTCCTTTCATCAGTGAAACTGAACCATGACAATCAGACAACTGAACCATGATAGTAGGACGAGAGCAACTGTGACCACTTTCTAGGGCAACCACAAGAGATAGACATCTTGTCTAGACCATTCTAAGATGGCTACCATGGTTACACAAAGAATTACTTTATCCATTGACTCTGACACTTTGTCTCCCTTCCTTTATGGTGTGGTTGCCCTGTATGGCTGGTGCAGACCCAACTAATGGCTACCTGTCAGGTTGCCTGGCAAGGCGGGCTGATGCAGACCCAACTAATGGCTACCTGTCAGGTTGCCTGGCAAGGCGGGCTGATGCAGACCTGGCTAACAGAGATCTCTATCAGGTGGCCTTGTACAGCTGCTGTTGGCCTTTGGTTAATATCAAAGCATACCAGCTGTAAATCAGTAGCCCTGAGTCACCCAGGATTGACACAGGATGAACACTGTTTGTCTAGTTACCACAGCTGTCACCTGTTTTTATCTCAATATAAGTCAGTCAGTGTATACCAGTAGGGCCAGGCACATTGGTCTCCTCCCCCCCCCTCTTCAATATATGCTATGCTTTCAATACTCTAAGTTTCCCTACTATGCCTCTCACTCTACCTGTTATTTGGGCACTATACTCAATGCCTCCATACACACCTCCTATGGTAATCAGAATTATGCCAACATAATTGTGTCAAGTGCTAAATATCCGCAGGGGGGGGGGGGGGAGCTCATTTAGAAAATTTGTTCAAGTACAGCAACAACAGTCAACTAGAAGCCATCAGAGGATGGCATATATATAATCACAAGCAGTGTTGTGCATGCATACTTTTGCTGTTGCACAGGGTTCATGTGGTCCACAATTCTTCAGACCTCCTCTAGGGTATTTTAGAGTGACTGAGTTTCTTCACATAGTATTGATCACAACCACTGTTATTAGTACTTCAATTATGTAATTGAAATTGAAATGAGAGAGTGGACAAACAGACAGAATCATGCACACCAGGTGAACACACAACACGAGGTCTAGAGTGGCTTGTAAATATAATAGACGACTAAGAAAGGCTCAACCACAAACACAAAACATTTTGTGACCTCTCAGACATGAACAGGAGATATGCAATCATAATCATCACTGTAGTGGTCACCTCTGTAATAGGTCGCTACAGCACTGGTTGTCATAGCACTCATGGAGTCGTCCAATGCAACAATATCCACTTGATTTGAAGTGGACATGAACACACCACCCTTTCCTCCAACACAAAACACATCAAGACTTGGAATGGAATGTGCTAATCATTTGGAGAACTAAAATGCTCTTGGTCATTGTTTCTTGGTAGTGTCAACCAAACACCTCCTCCCACACCACAAACAACCTCACTGGATAGATAGGTACAGGAAACAACCTCACTGGATAGATAGGTACAGGGACCACGAATCCCTCTAAGAACCATGTGCTGCCATGTCCCTGGTATTATCAACTCAAATGTTTGAAACTCGTGTCTTCCTGGGAAATTTTAATGTCAGAAATAAATTATATGAAGGCTCTAGAACAGTCAAATCAAATATTCATAAGGTGATGTTCCAGTTCATCATTTTAAGTGGTCCTAACACACCTAGATATCAACTTCGAGGCCAATCCAACTATTGTTGGCTCAAGCAGTGGGGCTGTTGAGAGAATTCAACAGGCGACCATTGAATTAGGGAACCTCATTTTCATGGAGATTCATTATGGTCATGACGATGCAACGAAAAAAAAAAGAAAAAGGATGCCTCATGCATGGGAAAGTGGAGAGGTTGCTATAGCAACACCATGTGAGCTCTATGTGAACAAACAACAACCTACGTGGTTCCGCATGCTTGAAGATAAATTTGAAGCCTTGAGATTAAAAGCTTGTACACTGTATGTTGGTAGTACTACCACACAGTGCCAACCCCTCCATTTGTCACTCACCAAGTCTGGACTTCTTCTTCAGTATACTGCACTTGAGGGATGGGCTGACCACTGCAAGGAGAGATAAGGCGTACAATCAGGGGCGTGACTAATCCACAGGAAGGGGTGTGGCTAATCTACAGGAAGGGGTGTGACTAATCCACAGGAAGGGGTGAGGCATTGGAGACTTACTGTTTGTAGAGGTAAGCAATGTCAGCAAATTCCTTCCTCCTCGCCCGGTACACAGCGTCAGTGAAGCCCTGGGAATGGGGAGAGAGGGAGCAAGGAAAGGAAGAATGTGAGAGCAGGGAAAATATAAAGGTACACAAAAGGGGGGTGTGATAAACCACAAAGGGGAAGTCCCATATGAGAGAATAGAGGGATATAAAAGATGAGGTGAGTGATTTGGGAGGAGAGAGAGGGGGGGGGAAAGGAGAGAAGATAACTGGAAGTGAGAATAGCAGAGAAAGATAGAGAGTGTGAGTGCAAATGTACACAATTTTTCTCTTTCAGTATTTAAATAAAGAAAAGAAGGAAGGAAACAAAGAAAAGAAAAAAAAAGAAAGAACGTTAACTGTCTCTCTCTTGTGGTGAACTCACAGGGTGATCAGAGTCCAGCTCTGCACCGTACGACAACACTTGGTTGGCAAAACGATCCAATTCTTGAATATGTCGAGGAAACCACGGGACTGCCACCACATAACATTGATAATAATACACATCACATGACACATGAAACATCCTGTGTCGATGTGAGGTAACACAGTATAATGCAACATTGTAACACAAGTAACACAGCATAAGTTAACAGTCTAACTGCAAGTTGGTTAAATTTTAGTCCACCATGCCCATTTGAGTTTAATTGTGAAATATTTTTAATAATAAGAGTTGATTAAGTGATCATCAATCTGCTCCCCATCACATACACATACGCATGCACACACACACACACTCACACATGCACACACATGCACACACACACACACACTCACACATGCACACACATGCACACACACACACAATCATACACACACACACTCACACACTACAGTCACCTTCATCTTGCTCCGGGTGACGTGTGAGCACTTGCACATTAGTCACGCTGGCTTGCAGCATCTTTACCAGCAGCTGCTTCTCTTGGTCAGTGCAAACACAGTCCATATAGAAGTCGTACTCTGACACGGGGTTGGTCCTGGATGGACGGGACTCAATGTGGGTCATGTTGATGCCGAGCTCCTACATGTAGAATGACACAGCATCAAGGAAAGTGTTAATATTGCATTTGAAGCAACCACAAGCTCTACTCAGATGTGTTCATGTTGTTGAGGTAGTCAAAGAGAGATGATGACTCATGGGAAATAAAGTTTTCTGCCTATGGAACAAGAAGATCAACCTTGTCTAATGTATGTGGCACCAAAATCTGTCTCACAATATCTTCTGAATGTCTGAGACAGCAGAAGCTGAAAAGACGATGTGATTTGATGAAGATAGCTGTCAGGTGATCTGTCCACCAGATTGGGGGAGATTCTTAATACCGCAAGAAATCACACAACGTGGATTTTTGTCCACCATGGAATAAAAAATAACCACAAGATCATCTGAATATGGAAAGTTGACATTCATGATCTTGGCTACGTCATAGGGAATTGATTTTGGTGAAATAATAATAAAAATATCACAGGCCAGCGCTCAAATTAATTCTTGGGGCCAGACTGCAGTGATGTATGCTAAAATAGGAATGCTTGTACATTATTTGGATAGTGACAGTGAAGGTACGCTGGTGGTACCCTACAGTGGTTTCTAAGCACATAAGTGTGTATGCCGGATAAGAAGTACTTAATCTCAGAGTAGCTAATGAGGCCAACCATTGTTTACAAACCAGTAAGTGAACCACTGAATGAACTATGATAAAGCCTTTGATCTTGGAACTCATTTAGTAACAAGTTAGTTCACTATTTCCTGTTAGGCTAGAGTGTAGTTATGTTTGTGTGAGGGGACTTAACTGGTTCTCTACAAAGAGCAGCACATTTCCAGAGTGTGGGGATCAGATTCAGCTCTTACACACTCACCATATAATGGATAGCCAGAAGCAGGGAATTCAGTTGTGGTGGCCAATTAACCACCAGTGCTCATACCCAATATGTATGTTTTTCTTAAAGCTATAGTAACCTGAAGGCCAACGGATTTAAGCTTATCATAGCAAGCAATTTCTTGCAACTTCGCTACAGCTAAAATTATATCAAGAGGAAAGAAAGGAAAAAGACATCGGGCAAATCGTTTACTATCTTCATTACTAGTAACCTGAAATGGTTGGAGAGCTTTGACCAGCTCCCCTTTCCGGTCACCTAAGGAGAACAGGAGGGATATTTTGGTAGTAGCACCGTCGCCATTATCCGTAGCCATGGGGACATAAGCATCCTCAACCATCTTTTCAGAAGGATCAGCCATTTTAGCTTTCTTACTAACCGGAGGTTCCATGGTGAAGTTTAGTTATAAACTTTTCTTTTTTCCTGCGTGAAATCTCTGGCCCTCAGTTTCAGAGCAGAAATCTGGATGAGTTGTAGCTATGTTGTTTTTAATACCTCTGGCAGCCAGGTGTACCTTTAAGGGCTTATACACGCGCAGTATGTGGTAATGTCCGGGTCATTCATCCTTTTGTGTGTTTTGAAAAATTTGAGTGTGTCTTCCCCCTTGGCCAGGTAAAGGGGCAGCAGTCTCAGAGGACTGGGAATGCTTGGAGTGAAATAATTTAGTCATTTTTTTTTTGGTTGGAAGGAGAGAGAGAAAGAGGGAGAGAAAGAAAAGGTGGTTCCTGGCTTAGCAATGAAGTAAGAACGAAATTTATGGGGGGGGGGGGGGGGGGCAGTATATATTCAATGGGCTTAGCATCCAGTCTATTACCAAAATTTGTTGTGTTCAATTGTTTAGTGATGCAAAGTATAGCTAAACATAATTTGGGGACTTAACAATTTTTCACTTTTTTTTTTTTTTTTTTTTTCCTGGTATACCAGCAAAATATGCTCTGATGTCATAAATATTTGAGCATGTGCAAGCAATATTTACCAAAAAATTTTCCCTATTCAAAAGATAAATTTTGTTGCAGTGTCATTATTTATTTAATTTCAAAAAAAAAAAAAACACATTCAAAAGTATTATAAAATCCTCAATCTGATTGTGGTAATCTAACAGGCAAGTTGTGCTCTCTTCTGATTGTAGGTAATCTATATTTCAGCATTATACCATGCTTCTAAAATATCCTGACCTTTCTAATAAATCAATGCATTGGTGAGCTGTGCTTTCAAGAGGCCGTTTGGTGTTGTATGTAGGTCCAAATACAGTTTTGTGGGCATTTTATAACCCTATGACCCCCGAAAGGGGCTAAATATGTTCCAACAACCTTACAAAAGCTAGAGACAACATCTTGCTATGAGATTTAGGCCAATTACACAATTTTTGGATATCAGGTGGTTTCAGGATATTTCAGTATGGATTTTTAGGTCAAATGATTATATGGAGTTGTAAGTTAGATTTTTTTTTTTTTTTTTTTTTTTTTTTTTTTCCCCATGGGGTTTTAATTCCTAATTTTCTGCTGAGATTTAGTTCAATTTTTTTTTTTTTTTTTTTTTTTTTTTTTTTTTTCCCCATGGGGTTTTAATTCCTAATTTTCTGCTGAGATTTAGTTCAATTTTTTTTTTTTTTTTTTTTTTTTTTTTTAAGTTTTAGGAAAACATTTTCTTCTGTGATTGTTGAAGGGTACAGTGCTAAAATGTAGTACAGAAACCCAGTGCAGCTTGGAATTGACTTATTAAAAAAAGAAAAAAAAAGAAAAAGAAATATAAAATACTGGAATAGTGAATGTTGACCAACTTCATATAGTCTAAAAACAGCATTGGGGTGGAGTTTATACCTCCTGAAAATTTTTCCCCCCTCCATCTAGTTCAATGGTTTAGGATATACAATTGTATAATTGGGGGTGGGGGTATGGGTGAGGAAAAAAATATATATACATTTTACCATTTTTCTATTGTCATTTCCCCCTATTATTCTGCAACCATATGTAGCAATCATTTAGACCAGCAGTTTGAAGTATTGCTGGTTTCTCCACTAACCACAGATTTTTTAAATTATTTTTTTAAATTTTTTAATTTCATTTTAAAAAATTTATTTATTTATTTTTAATCATGAGGAGAAAGAAAAACTTTAACCTAGGAGATTTTAAATTTGAGGTTTTTGTTAGCTTGTAAAGTACTCTTCAATCATGAACTATCACTAGAGAACATTAAAATTTATTAATATAATTGGTAAGGGGTCTACCCAGGCCTCAAACACACTAACAGTATATTTAAAATGACAACAACAACAAAAATTAACCTGACTATTCTAACCTGGTTGCTATGACCATGTGGTTATTTACAAGCAACTCTGAGGATGAGTAATAAATTCAGCAAACTCATATTAATGATCTTTACTATGCCAACAGTTAGATTTATTGTTCTGAATTTGCCAGATTGGCCTGACCACTTCCTCTAGCCCTGAAAAGAGAGAGATATCTCCAAATTGGAATTTAAGCATATATCATTAGTTATTAGATTTATTGGAAGATCAAATATTTATTTGAGACTTAATTTATGAATTGATTGCAGTTTTGGTGTGATATGTCTTTTTTGATCATTGGTTGTAAATTAAGAAATTGATGTGCCTGAGCTTGCTCAACCAAAAAAACAACAAAACAACCCAAAAAAATTAAAATCTAGCCCATAGTGCACACAATTTAAGTGACATTAGGACATTATGCCAGACAGGAAAACACTGAAATTTGTGGTAATTTGTGCCTTATGAGGCATGAGTCATATGTTATACTGGAAACCACCACCCCCCCCCCCCCCCCCCCCAATTTTTTTTTGTTGGTAATTTGAGTCATCTGACAGGTGAAATGATGACTTGGACATAAGAAATGTTAAACAATGGCAAAATCAAGAGGACATCATGCCAAGTAGTACAGAGGAAACCACTGGCATTTGTGATAGTCTGCAGTCTTATGAGTCATGTGTTACATTGGAAACCACCAAAATTCTTGGTAATTTGAAGGATACAAAGGGATCTATACAGACCAGAGTCTCAAGAGGATTATTCTCTTACAGAATTACACCACAGAGCATGACAGTAGTGTCTCCTGCAGAGCTTCAGCTGGGTGAACCCAACTTGATTTACTCAGGCTGAATACATAAAGTAATTTCTGATTCTCATTTAATCTGCTGTTCTGATACAATAGATAAAAGATGCTGTGCTTAGTACTAGGTGCTGTAGTGTGTAGTCCTTCCTTAATAATGAAATAACTCTCTCAAATGTTGAAAGATTCTGGTGATTTTTTTTGTGAGCACCTCCTTCTGGTCCATGATCTGAACTCAATTGTTTTCGTTGAGTCCACACCCATTTATATGAAAGTTACAGGCCAAAAATATATAAAAAGTGGCTGCCTTAGACAGATGCCAGAGACTCACAGATTTTACCAAAAATGACAAACTAACAGTTCACCTTATCAGATGTATGCCCACCACATTCAGAGGATTAGATTAACCAGAGGCCCATTGCAATAATGAAGGCAGTGGTCATAGGGTGGGGGTGGCAGGGTGGGGGAGTGGGGGCACTCACCCCCATACTCCAATAGATGGCATTGCCCCCATCCTGGTCAGTTATCTGGTTTATTAGTACCCACAAAACTTAATCAAAAGTGGAGGTTTAGGTATATTATATTTAATATACATTTGTCACTATTGATCCTATGATGGTCAAAGCTCTATTTTTATTTTTATTATTATTATATTTTTATCTATTTATTATTATTTTTTACCCATTTGTAGCATAAAAAGGTCTTGTCTGGAAGATTTCAAACCAAGTTTATGGTATAGTGTTGTCATGAATAATTCATGACTTAACATTTTTGCTATTTTTGTACAAACTATTTAAAAAATGATGCTCTGCTTAAGCATATCATGGGAGAACTGTTAAATTATTATTTCATGGTAATTTTTTTTTTTTTTTTTTTTTTTTTTTTTTTTTTTTTTTTTTTTTTTTTTTTTTTTTTTTTTACACCTGGGTAAGCAAGCTGAAAAGACACTGCAAGAAATTTGTATATACCACTATTAATATAGATGTCAAATCTTTCATCCTATTGTAAATCTGCCATACGTTAACTACTAAATTAAGATAGCTTAGCAGTTAATTGAGGGCGGCTTAAAGACATTTTAGTTTTATCTATAAATATAACACAGATATTGAGGCATGAACCCACACTAGTCAGCTTTTTGTCATTATTTGACAGCTAAACTCCACTTCATCTGGAGAACACGAAACAATATATGAAAAAACCCATTGAAGGGCCTCTGAAGTCTTATGTCAGACTTGGGTGAATATGTGATTGGTCAAGGAATACAGTGAATTTTAGCTGAAATAGTGGGCAATTACCAACTCATTATATGAAGAAATTTAGAGAGCCTTATTCTGTGTGTGACTCTATCTAGACCAGCTGCATTTATTATGTGCATGCCTGCATGCATGTGTGTGCATGTGTGTTCGTGCGTGCATGTAACAACATTTTATGTACTCTTGGATAATTATGGCAGTATTTATAATAATATTTATAAGTGTATTATTTTGTGGGTGAAACAGTGTATCAGAACCTTAAGGCTAGCAATAAGGAGAGCTAATAACAACTCCTGTCAGCTCCAGTTCAGGAACTGCACCTGTAGGGTAACAATTCAAAGTTGGTCACAAACCCTAGCAGTCAGGGTCAGACATCTACCCTAATGTGGTTAAAAATAGAGGTAGTTCCTTAGTATTGTTTTGAGGTGAAATATTCCCCTGTCAACCACATAGTAATATTGCGAGGGGGAGAAGTAAATTATTTCGGTTAGAGAGAGAGAGAGAGAGAGAGAGAGAGAGAGAGAGAGAGAGAGAGAGAGAGAGAGAGAGAGAGAGAGAGAGAGAGAGAGAGAGGAGGGGGGGGGGGGGGGAGAGAGAGAGAAGAGGGAGAAAGAGAGAGAAAGAGAGAGAGAAAGAGAAAGAAACTAGATATTCATGCTCTCAAAAAGTGGGAACTTGCATATTGTCTTCATATTTTTGGTGCAATCTCCAGTTTTTTTTTTTTTTTTTTTTTTTTTTTTTTTTTTTTTTTTTTTTTTTTTTTTTTTTTTTTTTTTTTATACTTTTTATATACTTTTTATTTTATTTTTTAACTAACCAGATATATAATTCTGAGGTTTGCAGGTATGTGTTGACCAGTTCATCTTATTTAGTTTATCAAAGTATACTAGTGAAATTAGTATTTATTCTGGGATATAATTGTAAATACTTATTGAGGAACGTAATTAAAAAAAAAAAAAAAAAATTGTCTAAAAAAAAATCAATTTTTTTATTCACTCATCCTCCATTTACTTATTAAAAATTAGAAATGATATTATTTAGAGGTGTAGGAAGCTTAAAAAAAAGGTGGGGGAGGGGGCAAATATGAGTATATGGTTATTAGGTATCAAAGTTAGATTGTGCATGCCCTTCGCCTCTTTTAGGGATGTTTTTGGATTATTTCTATTTTTGAATTACATTTTTTAGCTTAATATAAATTAAGTTAACAATTAAATGCTAATCATCATTAGTACACTTTTTAAAAACAACTCATAAACAGGTATTGATTAATCAAAAATTACCAAACAATATAATTAGTTTTTAAGTCTTTAGCAATCATCTTCATATGAAGCTGATCAGTCTATTCCTTTTGTATGTGTAGGGACATACAATTGCTTAGCCCTTTCTTTGTCATTGTTGATCAAATATGTCTGAATACATATTCAAAACTAAAAATACCCTTTCAAAAGATGATGATTTTCCAGATGTTAGCCTTCAATAATAGCTTCCAATTCACCTTGCTATGATGCTTCAGTTTTTCCTAAAAAAATATGTGATCTCTTAGGTGAGAAGTTAATTGTTTAGATATCTCTCTGACAGTATCAAAAGCAACTCTTAATAATGTAATCTTTTTGACAGTCCAGCACCCTACAAACATAAGTTTAAACAGTGTGCAAAGCAATGGCTTGGCAGAGCTATTGGGCTCTCACTCATTATCTGAATTGCCACATCCTTTTGTTTTAGTTTTCATGTTTGCTGACCCATCATAAGACTGTCTTTTGTATATATAATGCAGCTGATTGATAAAAACCCATGTGGTTTTCCATGTGCTACACTGTGCACATGACAAGTAGTTAGTGGCTAACACTTACATAGTGTAAACCACCAATCTAATTATTGCAGTACAAAAGCTAGAAGTATCATATTATAATTTCAATAGGGGGGGGGGGGGGAAGGGGAGGGAGGGGTAATCGCCCCTGCTCCAACACCACTGTTATTGATGATGCTTTGTATTTATTGATTCACACAAACACTTTTCCCTTTCTTCCCCCACCACCACCCTCAATCTTACCTCCATACTCCAAAATTTCTTCCTCCTCTTGTGGTGATAGTTGTTGTCAAGAAAAATTTGGACCAGGGAAAAAATTGGACTGGGTGATACACTTTTTTCTGCCAAAATAGGACCGCCCTGCCAAAATCGATCTGTGACTCCTGTGGCTTCTTGTGGAATATATGGAGGAAATATCCCTAGTTGGTAAATTTGTTATCTATTCATTTATTTATTATCATATAAATATTATATGTTGTAGTAGGGCTATATAGCTACAGCTGTAATATACTTTTTATCTTAAAAATGTTTTGTTTGTTAGCTAGTTATTTACAAGAAAATTATAGCTAATAAAAATTTTATTGTGGGTTCATGCTCCATCTTGGATGCACTCTTCTTTCTCTATTGGTAGATAAGATGAATTACTTCCCTAGACATTTTTGTGGGCTAAATGGCAAAACACCAACAACAAATTTTCCATAAAGAAAAAAGTGTGTCATGTCATAACCTATCACTCTTACAACTGATGGGAATCTTTTGTATTGTCATAGTAGACACCCACAGATTATTTATA
Organism: Lycopodina hypogea; assembly: GCA_963969325.1. Classification (NCBI taxonomy): domain Eukaryota; kingdom Metazoa; phylum Porifera; class Demospongiae; order Poecilosclerida; family Cladorhizidae; genus Lycopodina; species Lycopodina hypogea. The sequence goes on from OZ017789.1 coordinate 1,806,577, forward strand.
GCTTTTGATGGGTCACAAGAAAGGCTGAAGGATATATCTTTCTCATAGCTGAATGGAAAGTAAAGATCTAATTTTATGGATAAGATGCACAGATGTCAAAGCAGGAATTTATGATCATGATAACTAAGAACCATATCATGGAAACGTTTCACTGTGCTTCCTTGAATGTACTTTGTTGATCCAGGATCTGCAATATGACAGAAAATTCAACTCTTTACAATACTTGCAACAAAATCTTGTTGGCCCTATGAATAATATTGGTGGTAGAAACAAAAGATAAAACCTCCTCCATGAATAAAAAATTTGTTTTTATACACAGGATTCTATTAAAAAAATTAAATATATATATATATATCTTTCATTTTAAAAAAGAATCCTATGTGAGCACTCCTCTCTCTCTCTATTTAATTAAAAAAAGAGGATCTTATATGAGCCCTCTCTTTCCAAAAAAGCTGGAAATACCTTAGAAATCTCTGCTTGAGATAAGAAAAGGAAGGGGGTGGGGAGAAAATGAAAGAAAGTGGAAAAAATCTAAACAGAATAACAAAAAAATTTATAAGATGCTGCAAGTCAAGTGAATTCAATAGATAATAATTTTAAATGTAATACTCTTTATGGGTCCAATAGTCATGTTATTGTTTGTTGTTGTTTTTTTTTTGGTTGTTGGATAAATTCTCGGAATAAAAAACAAAACAAAACACAACCTCACAGGCTAAGATAAAGTCAAATGTTGTCACCTATTGTAGTAATGTGGTTAATGATCTATTGTCATGAATATCATGTGATTGACTTTGCACTCACTCATTGTGTTCATGCTTTTGTTTCTTACTTCCTTTGTGTGTCCACCCTTATTCTTTTGTCTATTTACTCAGTATATAATGTACCTGCCTACATTTTTATATTAGTTGTTCATCAGTTAATCACCAATTTGGAGCTGTTTGATTGTGTTATTTGAATAAGATATTAAAACTATATTGGTTTAGTTGTTCTGGGTTATAAATGTGTGCTATCTCTAAGATACTATACCTATTAGGATGTAAGTTAACAGCATAAGAAAAGAAACTAGATTATTCAATAATTTAATTTCAAACTAAATAAATGATCTAATTTTAAAATAAATTTAGATAAAAAAAAAGAAAAAAAGAAAAAAAGAAAAAAAAGAAGCCACAATTATTTATAAAATGTGGAATAGACAGCAACAGAATTGTTCTTTAATATAACAGTCAAAGTCACACTTGTAGCAGTAGGCCAGTGTAAATCAGAGATACTTCTTCATGTTTAGGAGAATTACATCTTCATACTATCTCTGGGATTACTTCAAATTCCAAAACAGTGGATATGATACACAAGGATAAATCAGAGGTACTTTTCATGTTCATGAATATTACATCTTCATACTTTCTCTTGGATCACTCCAGTTTCCATAACAGTGGATATGATGCACAAGGAAAAGCATATCTGATAACAATAAAAAATTGCTTTTTTTTTTCTAATCTGGAGGAGTTATGTCCAGGATCAGTTATAGCATTACATAACCTAGTAAGATAACACATAACTACCCAAGGTTTTCTACAGCAATTAAATACAATCACTGAGAAGAGATTGATCATAGATATTTTTTACTTAGCAAAATCAGTTTCACCCCCAAAAGAGGTAACCAAGCTAAACCTGAATAGGAGCCAGTTTTACTCAAACCAAATTTACCTAGGGGGGGGGGGGGGGGGGGAGGGGGTCCACTTTTTTCCCTGGGTGTGGCGTGCTGAGATTGTAACCGTGCTGAGATTGTAACCGTGCTGAGATTGTAACCGTGCTGAGATTGTAACCGTGCTGAGATTGTAACCGTGCTGAGATTGTAACCGTGCTGAGATTGTAACCGTGCTGAGATTGTAACCGTGCTGAGATTGTAACCGTGCTGAGATTGTAACCGTGCTGAGATTGTAACCGTGCTGAGATTGTAACCGTGCTGAGATTGTAACCGTGCTGAGATTGTAACCGTGCTGAGATTGTAACCGTGCTACCACTGAGCTGAGATTGTATAATGGCAGTTGTCTGGGATTTGTAAGGTATGCCTAGCACTGCTATATAGGATAGTCCCCAAAATCATTGCTTAGATTATCCTGTTCGGATTCACTGGCCTCTTGACTGTGATCCACTGAATACAAGAGTCTATCAGTTGAGTGGGTAGATTATCTCACGTGAAGAGCAATGCCATATTCAGGTTGGGGTGACTTACTTAACTAATAAATGCCCACCAGGTCTTTCAAAGAATGTGGCCAGAAATATCAAGTACCAGGCCAAGCAACATTGATTAAATGCTCCATGTAAGTTGTATTATCAGTACAGGTGTATTTATTGCCACTTCCCATTGATGCACAGTGTTATAAATTGGGTAACAAAATATTTGTTTACAAAATATGTAATAAGATATTTACTAAATACAGTCCATGCTGCAACAGACTGCATCAGGTATAGAATAAGGGTTGCCTATGGTAAACTGAAATTAGCCACAGGAAATATATTTAAAAAACCCAAAAAAAGAGAAAAAAGAAATATTATCAAGGAATACTCATTCTCATGCTTATCTGGGCATTCCGCTAACCTGGATATGCTATATCACACTAATTTGTTAATTTGTTAAGCTAACCTGGGTATGTTACTGCTATATTTGAAGCACTAATGCTTTAAATATAGCCCTGGCATGCCCTACTAACTAAATTTATGTTTTACATTTATTTGTTTTAAAAATTTTTATTTCCTGTCACAAATTTTAGTTTGTCTCTGACTTTATATATATATAATAGTACACATTTACATACATATATACACACATATACACACTTATTCACACAAATATACATACATATACATTCATATATGCACACATATGCACACATGTATACACACACATTTATATGTATATATACATGCATATATACACACATACATGCACATTTATATGTATATATACACACATATACACACATACACACATATATACACATATACATGCATATATACACATACACATACACATACACACACATATACAGGCATATATATGCGCACATAAGCACCCACATACAGCATATACACACACACGTATACACACAAATGCACATATGCACACAAATATGCACACATACGCACATATACACATATACACACATACATATATACACACATATACACACATATACACACACATCCATCAATCCAATTGCTGCTGAACTCCGATGATACCTCTAGGATGTGGAGATGCAGGCCAATCAGGTTGTGTCCACATTGATGATCAGGGTCTGGCTGGGCAGAAATGTTGGTGATTGTGAAGTCCCTGCTGGTTGAACATGTGGTGGCAGTACTGACACTGAATCCTTGGAATTGTGGAATGACGTTAGCGCTGATGGTTGGTCAGACCTTCCTTGGTCAGGGTCTGGAAGGAGAAGCCAGCGCAGTGCAGAGCAGTCACAAAGTTGATGAGTCACTGCTCGTGACAATGCTTCTTCTTATCTTTATGAATCTTCTCATTGTTTCAGCTTCTATATGGAGATGCTCTACATTGTGTTGGATGGTGGTGCACCAAGAGTCACGCTCTTGAACATACTCAATCCAGATTCCAGACAAGTTGAACTTTTTATGATCACTGGCCACAACACTATTTCACCGTCACTTCTGTCCTCCAGCAGAACACTTCCTACCAGCAGAGGCACACGCGAGAAGCTGCCTAGGTAGCCGGTGTTTGGGCATCCTTGAGAAAACGAAGATGGTGCTGTGAGAGGATGGATGATATTCTATGCTGCTTTGCTATCATGCGCATGGTGGTATAGCGCTTCTTTTCCCTGACTGAGACATCCAGGATGATCCGAAGGCAAGAGATCACATAGGACTCACGGTGGCATACATGGGGCTCTAGGGGAGCAGTGCTCTCCAGACCATACACATACACACACACGCGCGTGTGTGTGTGTGTGTGTGTGTGTGTGTGTGTGTGTGTGTGTGTGTGTGTGTGTGTGTGTGTGTGTGTGTGTGTGTGACCCATTTCCATAAAAACTTGTACACATGAAACATCTGTATAATGTATGCACACTCAGTTTAGGAAATGCTAGCACATTTATCCAAACAACATCGATAATTGTACAGCAGCATTACAGAGATTGAATATAATTCTCAGTGAAAATTCTTGTTGACAAGGAAGATAATAAACTAAAATGGAAAAAAATAGGCTTTTTGATGTTACAGATGATGGTTGGACAGGTAATACCAGCTTGAAATTGGTAGATCAATTATGAAGATTAGTGTTATGTGACATTCACAAGATGCATCCTCTGTTGATGCTGTGGATAAATAAAACTACTTTAGCATTCCATTATCCTTGACTGCCATAACTCTCATTAGTTTTAATTACCTATTATTTTCAAATGAAGCTGTCATAATTTATATGGGCTTATGGTTTGCTGCACTATAGACTACTTAGCACCAAAAAAAATTTTTTTTCATTATATATTTTTTAATGACTATGAATATATACCATTATTACAAATACTAATTACTTTGAACATTCCATTGATGTCGCTTGGCCTGATTTTTGATGTTTCTAACCTTGTTCTTGGAAATATCAGGTGGGCATTTTATAGTTTCTAAGTATGTCACCAGAATCTGGCATAGCTTTCGGTGTCTGGACAATCTCTCTACTCTAATAATAGACCTTTCCATTCAGTAGAGCACTCAGAAGCCATCATAGTCATGTTAATACTGCAGTTGGTGGCCAATCCACTTTTTTCCTGACAGTTCAACTATTGCAGCAGTTCTGCAATTTTATATATCTTACTAATGAAGCCACTGGTTGTTCAATAAAAAGAACTTCAGTGATTGTGCTTGCAATATTTATGCTATAATTAATCCAGCCACATGTTGTCAAAGGAAAAAATAATAAACAAATAACACAGGCACACACCCACAGGTTGAAATGTGGCTGTGATGACAGTAGAAATTCATCCTAAATGAATGTGGGTTACAGGAAATCTTCTAAGTTTAGAATTCTTGAGTTTTGAACTGACCTTTAAGGCTGACAGTGAAATGGAACAATATTAGGAAGAAATAGGTGCCAGTAGTTCTTCACTTTTTGGAACAACCATATTTCATCATTGCAGCTGCTGCATTGCTCTCTCTCATTGGAGCTAAACAAACCTCTATGAATAAAGGAGAGAGGGAGAGCACAGCTGCAGCAATTACATTTCTGGGTGGAGAGTAATCTCAACCAAGGAAAATTACGAAATTAATAATAACTATTTGGCTGAATAATTGTTTAGTTTATTTTTATTATTAATTTTTATTTAAAAAAAAAAAAAATTTTTACCCTTATTATTAGTTGTTCTTTTTTGTTGATAACTTAATACTGGCTTAAGCTTAGCTTAGTAATTGGGGTAGCTGCATACCTACCAGTGGTGAATCCAGGGGTGGGGCCCCAGGGGGCAAGTGCAATCTTCCCTCTTTCTCCCCAAAAAAGTACAAAGAAGCTAGCAAATCCAGAAGCACAAAATTAGGTTAAACATTTCACAACTATAATGATTTTGTAACTAATACAAACCAGACAATACCAACTTCACTGGAGTAGCTGCAGGGTATTTAGGCCAAATATAGTGTTTTCAAGGAATGGAAACCTCAGGAATCACTCCAAATTTGAGAGAGAGAGTGGTCTCTATAACCTGACACTTTACCAAATACTGTGATCCATTGTAGCATTTGTTAAAGAGTCTGGCTAAGGGAGACTAGAAAGGGCTGGCTACACAAGAGTAGCTTACAGTGGAAGATTTGAAGGGGAAAACAAGAAGAAAAACTAGGGACTAATCCTTAAAAAATTTGTTCAGAGGAATATAGCAACTAAGGGCTAGCTACACTCCATAGAAATAGGCCATAGCTTATTATGCACTTACTGTTAGGGTAAGAGGTAGGTTCTGTGCTGGAAAATGTGCCATGTATATATTGTATATATTTTTTTCACCCATGGCATATACTACTTACTACTTACTGCTAGATCTTTATATCTCTTTTTCTGTGGTTCCTGAAGGTTCTTTAGTACAACTGAGCTGCCTGGAGTGAAATACCATTTAAAAGTTAGTATTCACATTGCACGACTTGATTAGGTCGAACTCACATTGGAACTTACTTTATCCCCTGTCTAATTTAAGCCATGGGTTGAGGCTGATGTTTCAGTATTGTTTTATCTCTAAACATATTTTGTTTTAATTTTTATTTGTGGATGGATTTTAATATTCAAATTCACAAACTTTCAACTAGTAAGACCATAAATACTACCTTTCATAGAGCTGCTGCACTCAATATTATATTTATATTATTATGCAGTCTTGATCTACTTGGTGTAGAACCCACAACTTTTCACTCAGGAACATCAGTTGAAGAAGGAAACATCTACAAAGTGGCTGATTTTGTGCTGCTACGCCAAAAAAGCAATATATATGTTTTAACCCCAATAAAGGGAAAAGTTCCTGATCCATTCTACAGTAATTATTAATTATCATGCCTAGGTGCTTGAATTTTGGACTAGATAATCATCCATGAGTGGACTCATTTCATGCTCTATAGAGAATTGCTGTGTTAGAATATGTGGTGCATACAGGTAGCAAGGGCGATGAGAAGGGCATATGTGTTTATCACTGGTGAAAACTAAACTTTTTAGGTAGATGTCTGCATATTTTTTGTTCTCGTTGCGTTTGTAAGAAACATTCAACAGATAAACAGGAACATTTCTAGTGACATGACTTAATTTTTCAATACAAAATGAATGTATAACAAATCCATGGATGGGGTTCGGTTTGGATGTAACAGCTATAGTTATATTGATGTTCACAAAGGCAAAAATAAAACAGAGTTACAATGTTCAAATAACAAATATCATAACATAGATACAATGCTAAAACAAATAGCATGACAGTAGGATTCCTTTCACAACAAAGGATTCATCAAGTCATGCAAAGAATCAACCATTGCTAAACTAAAAAATACTCTCAATGTTACAGGCATCGATCGCAAGGTTCAAGTGAGGTGAGGGCTGGAGTTAGGGCTAGCATTTAAAGACAAATATATATGATAAGATTGAAGTGGCACAAGTATTTCCTTCATCATCAGTATCTTCTAGAAGTTGCACTAGGAAGTTTAAAAAATAGTGTAATTCTTCAAAGCTTCACTTCATTTGCTGTAATTCACACAGTATACTTCCCCCAAAACAATTTTGGTATTAATTTATTTGTAACACAAAATCAGAAGAAAGCATCAGAACTTGATAAGAAAAATTAACCCAAATTAACCCAAAGGAGAAGAAAAAGATATTTTTACTGCTTTTTTTAACCCATGCAGGATTGATAGTTGTCAAAAGAAACAACTGCTGGTTAGTATAATAGTGGAGGAACCTGTCCCTATTAACTTCACAATAATACATATTGAAGGTACAATACATTCTTATTTTATATATACACTACCATTCTTATTGGATAAGTAAATGGTGTAAAAATTATCATAAAAAGTTATCATAAAGATAACATGGAAAATACAGACATGTCTTCCATAAGACATATCCACCTGTAATGTATGACCTCCCATAATACATCCCTCCCATATGAAATTTCATCTCATAAAACATGTCCTTCCATAGTACATGTTGTTACATAGCCATGTCGTTCTGTGAGACATGTCTTCCCATAAGATATATCATCCC
>OZ017789.1:1814505-1899505 GCA_963969325.1 Lycopodina hypogea
AAATGTGTGTGTGAAGGGACTTTGGTTGTGTCTGAGTGGAGTGGTCCTCTCTGTATAACTCCTTGTGATGGGTGAGGTGTGTGTGGGGGTGGGGGTGTCTCTTGTAATGTTGCCAGTGCAGAGGCCATCTTTATGTACCTCCTTGACAGGTGTGAAGTGTGTGTGTGTGTGTGTGTGAAGGGTCTCTGATTGTGTCTGCAGTGGCTGGTTGTCTCTGAATAGCACCTTATCAGTGGTGAAGTGTGTGTGTATGTGTGTGTGATTTGGTGAGGGGAGGGGTCTTAGGTTGAGTTGCCTGTGGATAGGTTTTCTCTATGTAGCTCTTAGTGATGGGTGAAGTGTGTGTTTGGGGGGGGGGGGGTGTGGGTCTTAGATTCTGTTGCCTGTGGAGAGGTTTTCTCTATGTAACTCCTAATGATGTGTGAAGTGTGTGTGTGTGTGTGTGTGTGTGTGTGTGTGTGTGTGTGTGTGTGTGTTGTGTGTGTGTGTGTGTGTGTGTGGAGGTGGGTACGTCTCTGGTAGTGTTTTAACTGGAGAAGTGATCTTTGTGTAGCTCCTTGAGAGTGGTGAGGTGTGTTGGGAAGGGGTCTCTGTTTGTGTCAGCATTGGAGGGCAGTCCCTTTATAGCTTCTTGTAAAGTCTTAAATTTGTGTTTGGGGTGGGGTGGGTGTTTACTGGTTGTGTTGTTAAAAATGTTGCTATGCTAGGCATGGGTGGGGTTGTTATGGGGTTGGTGTGATGTATGAGTCTGTCACAGAACAATTGAATTTAGGCTACGATATGCTCTGTTCATAGGGGAAAATGTTCATACTAGCCATTTTGAATTAGTCATGTACTTATCTTATTACTGCAGTCTGAAATCATAACAAATAGTCCGGAAAGATAGTCATCTGAATAACTAAAGCATGTGGTATTCTTTTTGAGAATGAAAATAAGAAATTTAGAAGTAGTAAATGTATTTGGTTGATCCAGTTGGTGTTATTTGGCTTGTGTTAAGAAATTGTCAGTTATGTTTTACCTCAGTGTTGTAGTGAAATATGTTGGGCAGCATGAAGTACCTCATTTAATAGTACTGTGGATCAGGTGAGAACTATTAATTTTTCTACATATTGATGGGTTTATTAGTTTTTCCTCAATCAACAACAGCATGTACAACAAATTGAAAGAGCATTCCTCGGCTGCCCAGCTGTGCCACTCTTCTCCTCCTCTGGACAATGGCAAGAGGAGGATGAGGAGCCAGGGGATGGACATCGAGTCAGGTGGGGCAGAGATCGAGTGGACTGAGCATGTCAGCAGCTCTTTTGGTTGCACATACTTTTACAGTAAGCAACTGGACATGTCTCAGTGGAAGACTCCTATGGGGATGGTGAAGAGGTAAGGGGTAATGCAGGGGAATGAGAAGGGGGCATTATGGCTTTGTTCATTCGTGTTTGCCTTATTGATGTGTGTTAGCCTAGTTGATGCATGTTGGTCTTGTTGATTCGTTTAGGCCTCTATTATTAGTATCTGCTTTGTGGATGGGTGTTGGCCTTATTGATGCATGTTAGCTTATTTGATGCATCTTGGTCATGATGATTCGTCTTGGCCTAGTAGATGTGTGTTGACCTAGTGGATGTGTGTTGACATAGTCGATGCGTGTCTGTCTTGTTGTGTGTCTGCTTTGTTGAAGCGTGTTGGCTGGGTTGTTTAGTGTTGGCCTAGTTGGTGCGTGTTTGCATTGTGGATGTGTGTTGGCCTTATGGATGTGTTTTGAACATGGTGATGTGTGTTGGCCTTGTAGATGTTTGTTGTTGTCCTTGTTGAAGTGTGTTGGTTTAGTTGATGTGTGTTGGCCATGGAGTTGCATGTTGGCCTTGGAAATGCATGTTGGCCTTGTTTATGTGTGTGGATATAGTTGATGCGTGCTGGACTTGTTGCATGTTGGCTTATTAGATTCATGGTGGTCTTGTTGTATAGTATTGGCCTCATTGTTGCGTATTTGCCTTTTCGATTCATGTGGGCATTTATGATGTGTGTTGGCATTTACGCTCCTCTCCCGCATGACAACAAAAGGAGGATGAGGAGCAAGGACAGGGACATCAAGTCAGATGGGGTCGACGGTGAGTGGACTGAGCATTTCAGCAACTCTCGTGGTCGCACATTCTTCTTCAACAAGAAACTGGAAGTGAAACAGTGGGAGACCCCTAAGGGGATGGTGAAGAGGTAAGGGGTAGTGGAGGGGAATGAGAAGGGGGCATTACGGCTTTGTTCATTCGTGTTTGCTTTATTGATGTGTGTTGGCCTAGTTGATGCATGTTGGTCTTGTTGATTGGTCTAGGCCTTGTTTATTAGTATCTGCTTAGTGGATGGGTGTTGGCCTTATTGATGAATGTTAGCTTATTTGATGCATTTTGGCCATGATGATTCGCCTTGACCTAGTAGATGTGTGTTGACCTAGTAGATGTGTGTTGACATAGTCGATGCGTGTCTGTGTTGTTGTGTGTCAGCTTGTTGTTTCATTTTGGCTGGGTTGTTTAGTGTTGGCCTAGTTGGTGCGTGTTTGCTTTGTGGATATGTGTTGGCCTTATGGATGTGTTTTGAACATGGTGATGTGTGTTGGCCTTGTAGATGTGTGTTGTTGTCCTTGTTGAAGTGTGTTGGTTTAGTTGATGTGTGTTGGCCTTGGAGTTGCATGTTGGCCTTGGAGATGCATGTTGGCCTTGTTTATGTGTGTGGATATAGTTGATGCGTGCTGGACTTGTTGCATGTTGGCTTATTAGATTCATGGTGGTCTTGTTGTATATTATTGGCCTCATTGTTGCGTATTTGCCGTTTCGATTCATGTGGGCATTTATGATGTGTGTTGGCATTTACGCTCCTCTCCCGCATGACAACAAAAGGAGGATGAGGAGCAAGGACAGGGACATCAAGTCAGATGGGGTCGACGGTGAGTGGACTGAGCATTTCAGCAACTCTCGTGGTCGCACATTCTTCTTCAACAAGAAACTGGAAGTGAAACAGTGGGAGACCCCTAAGTGGATGGTGAAGAAGTAAGGAGTAGTGGAGGGGAATGAGAAGGGGTCATTATGGCTTTGTTCATTCGTGTTTGCTTTATTGATGTGTGTTGGCCTAGTTGATGCATGTTGGTCTTGTTGATTGGTCTAGGCCTTGTTTATTAGTATCTGCTTAGTGGATGGGTGTCGGCCTTATTGATGCATGTTAGTTTATTTGATGCATTTTGGCCATGATGATTCGCCTTGACCTAGAAGACGTGTGTTGACCTAGTGGATGTGTGTTGACATAGTCGATGCGTGTCTGTCTTGTTGTGTGTCAGCTTGTTGAGGCGTTTTGGCTGGGTTGTTTAGTTTTGGCCTTGTTGGTGCGTGTTTGCCTTGTGGATGTGTGTTGGCCTTATGGATGTGTTTTGAACATGGCGATGTGTGTTGGCCTTGTTGATGTGTGTTGTCCTTGTTGAAGTGTGTTGGTTTTGTTGATATGTGTTGGCCTTGGAGTTGCATGTTGGCCTTGGAGGTGCATGTTGGCCTTGTTTGTGTGTGTGGATATAGTTGATGCGTGCTGGCCTTGTTGCATGTTGGCTTATTAGATTCATGGTGGTCTTGTTGTATAGTATTGTCCTCATTGTTGCATATTTGTCTTTTTGATTCATGTGGGCATTTATGATGTGTGTTGGCATTTACGCTCCTCTCCCGCATGACAACAAAAGGAGGATGAGGAGCAAGGACAGGGACATCAAGTCAGATGGCTTCGACGATGAGTGGACTGAGCATGTCAGCAACTCTCGTGGTCGCACATTCTTCTTCAACAAGAAACTGGACGTGAAACAGTGGGAGACCCCTAAGGGGATGGTGAAGAGGTAAGGGGTTGTGGAGGGGAGTACAAGTGGGGCATTGTAAAGTGGGAGACATACCACATGCTGCCATTGCCACACTAATCTGTGTGGGATGTATAGCTCTGAATGACTATGGGAATGATAATTTTCTTCTTTTTTCTGCAATATATGTTTATCAGTTATGTTTCTCTTTTTGGATGTCCATCTGTTTGACTGCCTATGTGAGAGTGTATGCGTGTGCTCTGCGTCTGTCTGTGTGTGTATGGTATGTGTCTGTGTGCATGCATGTTATGCATCTGTCTATCCTTATGTGCATGTGTGTGCAAGCATGTGATGACAATCTACGGATGTTTTTATTCACTCACCTTCCTCACCACTACCCCCTCCCCATTTATGGAGATTTTTTTAGAACAGAAATGGAAATAATCCATCTATCATGCATGAATGGTGACTGAACATAGAGAATAGTGGTGTGATAATCTTTCCAAAATGGTGTTGTGAGGGAGGGTGCGTGGGGAGTAATCAGTAGGCTCTACACCGGTGCTACAAGTACTTGGCTCTTTCTATTCCATGCATCTATTACGTAATCTAATTATTGTCAATATGTTCTTCTGCCGATAACATTTGATTTCCATCATGTGAGATTAAAAGACAGAAGTGAGCCAAACAGTTCAGGTATGGTCATATTGCCGTGCACATCTCCTTAATGCAGTTGTGACCCGATATCTTCCTTCCGCTGTTTGTTGACATATGCAAAATATACTTCCATTCTCCACTTATATCATTTGATAGGAGTGCTGTTTTACAATTGATGAGTTGTTTAATAGATTCCTGAATGTATAGACTGCACTAACCACCAACCCCCTCCCCAAACATCTGCTTAAAATACTGAACGGAACCCTGGTGAGAGATAGTAGGTGGAAATACATTATTGGAACTGGAAGGCACTGGCCAACTAATCAGTCAGTGTTATACAATTCTTAGAGTGGGCACTGTGTCACTTTTCTCCCTCACTATGAAATAGTGTCGCTTACACGCACACACTCATGCATGCACGCACACACACACACACACACACACACACCTCCTCCTCTAACTGTCTTTATTCGTAATAGCTTGTACAGCCATTATAAGATGAATCTTTACTTATCCCTTTACATTTTTAATATACATCATAAATGATATGTGAAGCCATGTTGAATAACATGTCTTTGTTTGTTTCCCCAGAGGAAGTCTCACAGCCACTCCCTCTCCTTGTCCCCTGCCAACTTGGTCCCATGGAACAGCAGCAACACCAGCAGCAACACCAGCAGCTACACCAGCAGCAACACCAGCAGCAACACCAGCAGCAACACCAGCAGCACTGCAGCTGATGGAGGTCACAGCCTCAAACATGGCAGCTCTATCCACTCCAGGAGTGTGGCAGGTAGGCTAGGGCTAAGATAGGGCTAGGGTAGGGCTAAGGGTGGAGCTGGCAGAAGGGCTGGGTGTAGGGCTAGGGCCTAGTGGTGGTGTGGTGGTGTGGTGGTGTGGTGGTGTGGTGGTGTGGTGGTGTGGTGGTGTGGTGGTGTGGTGGAGTACTTGGAGAATAGTAAATATATGGCATATCCGACAGTCCATGAATACTGGTTGATGTGAGATGTATTGATCTGGACAGATAACTTTATTGACATCTACTCTGGGATTGTGGCATGTGTTGCTATACCTTTGCACTGTCAACATCTTTCATGACTGTTGAAGGCCTCTTTGTAGTGGTGTGTGGCTATCCTTGCACTGTCAACTTCCTTCATGGCTGTTGAAGGCCTCTTTGTAGTGGTGTGTGGCTATCCTTGCACTGTCAACTTCCTTCATGGCTGTTGAAGGCCTCCAGGTGTTTGTGTGGCAATAGCTTCTGTTGAAGGCATCCTTGTAGTGGTGTGTGTGTGGCTATGGCTAGGGCTAGGGCTGTTTAATGTCTCCTTTTAGTGGAGTGTGTGGCTATACCCTTGCAAAATCGACATCCTTCATGACTTTTTAAGATTTCCATGTAGTTGTGTATGTGGCTATACCCTTGCACTCCCAACATTCTTCATGTCTGTTGAAGCTTCCTTGTAGTGATATGTGTGTCTAAACCCTTGCACTATAAACATCTTTCATGACTGTTGAAGGTCTCCTTGTAGTGTAGTGGGATGTGACGCACTGTCAACATCTTTATCGCTGTAGAAGCCTCTTTGTAGTTGTGCGTGTGACTATACCCTTGCACTGTCAACATCCTTCATGGCTGTTGAACGCCTCCTTGTAGTGGTGTATTTGGCTATATCCTTGCACTGTCAACATCTTTCATGGATATTGAAGGTCTCCTTGTGGTGGTGTATATTGCTGACATGGCAAAACAGGGGGGAATCTTACTTGTGGTAGTCTGGTGTGTACTTTTAATGATACCTTTTCCAGTTATCACAACGGCATTGTACTTTTTTCATACAAAGTAGTTACAGAGAATTTAATGTCATGTTATCTGACCAAAATATGTTTTTGGAATTTTATACTTGTGCAAGTTTACTAGTTGATCCCTGCAGAGGGTAAAATGCAAGTGTGTTCATATGTGTGCACATGTTTGTGTGTGTGTGTGTGTGTGTGTGTGTGTGTGTGTGTGTGTGTGTGTGTGTGTGTGTGTGTGTGTGTGTGTGTGTGTGTGTGTGTGTGTGTGTGTGTGCGTGCATGCGCATGTGTGTATGTTTAAGTGTGTTTTGCCTTTTTCTGTGATGAACTAGAGAAGTATTTACAAGAGGGGAATGGTCAACTTGGCCATGCACTTCAGTCTTGCATAACTAAGTTTAACCTCACCATCTTGCCACATGTGTCTGATTTCTGCAGGCTGTGCTTCATGAAGGCCTTGTTGAAGACCTGGAGGGTGTGATGTGGCAGGACTCACTTGCTGACTAGTTAACTAACAGACTTCTCTAACCTAGTATTATCAACTTTTGTTATATATTTTTGCATGAATATAATTATGCTACCAAAACATATAAGGTTGGTTTTTTGCACACACAAGATTCTATTCCCTTGTATTGACAGTATGCATGCTTGGGGCTATTGCACGTGATGCGTACATGCAAAGATTTTCCCCCAGTCACTGTTGACCTAGTGGAACTGAGCAAGTATCTTAATTGACTCTAAACTCTCAAAATTAGTGTGTTGACAAATCCCTTTCGTAACATTTGTTTGTATAATGTTTGGAGAGGCAACAGCATAGGTAATCAACACTTTTTTTTTCTTTTTTTTTTTTTAATTTTTAAATTCTCTTCACTATGCATCTGGTGCCAAATGAGCACCGTGAGCTTGTTTGAGATCTACTGAAAAGATACAGTGAAGCCCTCTTCTAGGACAAATTAAGTAGAGCATATTGTTCCTTTAGAGAGTAGATTATGTTCTGGACAATGGTTGACAAATTCTGAGCATTTTTTTAAGTCAATGCCTCATCATTTTCAAACAAAATTTAAGCTAGTGAAGACCAAAAATATGCTAAAAATATTATACCAAGAACTCTATGCTATTATTACATTAATATTGTTTATTTACTTACCTCTAATAAAGTAAAGCAGTCCTATAGGTATATTAGCATCAATAATAATACATTCAGCATGAAAACATGGAGATTTGCTGTAATTTAATTCTGTTAATCTTTATCAACCAGATTTTTCACATCACAATTGGATTCTTCTTCAATATTTGGCTACACAGCTGAGTAAAATTTTGATAAAAACATTTTGGATCAATGAAAAATTAGTGCAGCATTTACACTAATGAAAAGATAGATTTAATATTTAGAATATCCCAGAATTTCAGGGGCATTTATTTTTTGGGACATCATGCTTCTGAACTTAATTTGTGTAGTGTTAACAGGAAAAATTGGCTTCACAGCAGCACTATCATTGATTACTGGCTTCGAAGTCTTTAGTCTTTGTAGGGACATGAATCACTCAAATCCAAAAGTTGGGGGGGGTTGGGGGTGGAGGGTGGGAAGAGGTTTGATGATTTTTTTTTTTTTTTTTTTTTTCAATTCTTGGATAGGAAGCTGTTAAATAAGTTGTAGTAAATGGCTTTGCAAATGATTGCTTGAGAACCTAGAGAAATCAGAAGGTTTTGTAAGTGATTAATTAAAGAAAACTATAAATGGTAATCCACAGTGCCTTGGAATGATCTATATCCAACAGCTACACCAATTTCTATAACTTATAGCAAAGTCCCTTTATAAAATAAATAAATTGGTTTGAAATATAATTATATTATGATTCTATTATGAAAATCTTCAGAGTTTACCATTTGTACATTTTAAGTTTTCGTATGTTTGTTTGTTTGTTTTTTGTTTACCTAAGTAGGCATGGCAATAGCAATGTGATGTAATTATAAAAGTCTCCTATTATAAGGACAAATTTTTCAAAATTTCTGGCGGCACGTGTTTCAGCGGGAGGTTCAAATTTCAGTCTGTGAAACTTTTTTTCTAGGGGAGAGAACTGGGTTTGCACTGCAGTGTGGTGTTTCTTGGAAGTCTATCTGACCAGCCCACTATTTCTGGACCAAGTAAGAATTTCAATAGTGGTTAACATACTCTCAACATTTGGTGGCCCCCAAAATATAGCTGATTTTCTAAAGGACGTCCAGCAGTTGTTCTTCCAGCAGTTGTGGGTTTGCTGAAATTTTGTCCATCCTTTTAAAAACATGACTAAAATGAATAAAGAAAAGAATTATATGGAATTCAAAATATAAAATTTTGGTCTGACTTGAAGGAGGGTGGGGGAGACCTTTCCTAGTGATAGTCTTGTTTGTCTGGTATATGCTTGTGAAGAAAATTCTGTGAATGTTGGACTCCAATCTAGTGTGATAGTCATTCCAAATTAATTTACTAAATTTGCACAATAATTAGCTGAGATTTACTAGTGGGATAAAATTTGCCCTCATTAAATCATGTGAGGGTTATTTTATTTTTTTTGTGCGTGTGTGTGTATGTAAGTGTGTCTGATTAAATTTGCTGCTGGTTTGTAGAAATTGAACACCTGCTAGACTTGCCTTTTGATTTAGGCATAAAAAATGTTTGTATGGCAGGCTGGTGGGGTTTGGGGGGGGGGGGGGGGTGAAGGGTTGGGTGTGTTAGTTTATTTCAGAGCAGCTGAATTTAGGCCACGAAGTGCTCTTTTTTTTTATATTGGGAGGGTGATGTGTGTGGGGGATCCTGTCTTTGGTAGTTTAGGCAGTGGAAATATCATCTCTGTGTAGCTGCTTGTGAATGTAAGGGATCTCAAGTTGTGCTAGCAGTGGAGAGGCCGACTCTGTTTAGCTCCAAGTGAGGGGTGAGTTGTGTGGTGGGGGTGGGGTGGGGGTAGCCGGATGGTGGGCTCTTGTGGTGCTACCAGTGGAGAGTTTGTTTCTGTGCAGCACTTTGTAGGATGTTATTTGGGTGAAATCACTGTTGTGTTGACAGTGGAGTAATCAACTATATGTAGCACCTTGTTCAGTGTGGAGGGTGTCTCAGGTTATGCTAGCAATGGAGAGGTAGTCTCATGTAGCTCCTTGTGATGGTTGGGGGTGGGTGTCTTTGGTTGTGTCTGCAGTGGAGTGGTCATCTCTATGTAACTCCTATAGATGGGTGAGGTGTGGGGTGGTGGGGTGGGGGGAACGGGGAGAGGGGATCTCTTGTAATTTTGCCTGTGCATATGCCATCTTTATGTACCTCATTGGCAGTTGTGAAATGTGTGTGTGAAGGGACTTTGGTTGTGTCTGAGTGGAGTGGTCCTCTCTGTATAACTCCTTGTGATGGGTGAGGTGTGTGTGGGGGTGGGGGTGTCTCTTGTAATGTTGCCAGTGCAGAGGCCATCTTTATGTACCTCCTTGACAGGTGTGAAGTGTGTGTGTGTGTGTGTGTGAAGGGTCTCTGATTGTGTCTGCAGTGGCTGGTTGTCTCTGAATAGCACCTTATCAGTGGTGAAGTGTGTGTGTATGTGTGTGTGATTTGGTGAGGGGAGGGGTCTTAGGTTGAGTTGCCTGTGGATAGGTTTTCTCTATGTAGCTCTTAGTGATGGGTGAAGTGTGTGTTTGGGGGGGGGGGGGTGTGGGTCTTAGATTCTGTTGCCTGTGGAGAGGTTTTCTCTATGTAACTCCTAATGATGTGTGAAGTGTGTGTGTGTGTGTGTGTGTGTGTGTGTGTGTGTGTGTTTGTGTGTGTGTGTGTGTGTGTGTGTGGAGGTGGGTACGTCTCTGGTAGTGTTTTAACTGGAGAAGTGATCTTTGTGTAGCTCCTTGAGAGTGGTGAGGTGTGTTGGGAAGGGGTCTCTGTTTGTGTCAGCATTGGAGGGCAGTCCCTTTATAGCTTCTTGTAAAGTCTTAAATTTGTGTTTGGGGTGGGGTGGGTGTTTACTGGTTGTGTTGTTAAAAATGTTGCTATGCTAGGCATGGGTGGGGTTGTTATGGGGTTGGTGTGATGTATGAGTCTGTCACAGAACAATTGAATTTAGGCTACGATATGCTCTGTTCATAGGGGAAAATGTTCATACTAGCCATTTTGAATTAGTCATGTACTTATCTTATTACTGCAGTCTGAAATCATAACAAATAGTCCGGAAAGATAGTCATCTGAATAACTAAAGCATGTGGTATTCTTTTTGAGAATGAAAATAAGAAATTTAGAAGTAGTAAATGTATTTGGTTGATCCAGTTGGTGTTATTTGGCTTGTGTTAAGAAATTGTCAGTTATGTTTTACCTCAGTGTTGTAGTGAAATATGTTGGGCAGCATGAAGTACCTCATTTAATAGTACTGTGGATCAGGTGAGAACTATTAATTTTTCTACATATTGATGGGTTTATTAGTTTTTCCTCAATCAACAACAGCATGTACAACAAATTGAAAGAGCATTCCTCGGCTGCCCAGCTGTGCCACTCTTCTCCTCCTCTGGACAATGGCAAGAGGAGGATGAGGAGCCAGGGGATGGACATCGAGTCAGGTGGGGCAGAGATCGAGTGGACTGAGCATGTCAGCAGCTCTTTTGGTTGCACATACTTTTACAGTAAGCAACTGGACATGTCTCAGTGGAAGACTCCTATGGGGATGGTGAAGAGGTAAGGGGTAATGCAGGGGAATGAGAAGGGGGCATTATGGCTTTGTTCATTCGTGTTTGCCTTATTGATGTGTGTTAGCCTAGTTGATGCATGTTGGTCTTGTTGATTCGTTTAGGCCTCTATTATTAGTATCTGCTTTGTGGATGGGTGTTGGCCTTATTGATGCATGTTAGCTTATTTGATGCATCTTGGTCATGATGATTCGTCTTGGCCTAGTAGATGTGTGTTGACCTAGTGGATGTGTGTTGACATAGTCGATGCGTGTCTGTCTTGTTGTGTGTCTGCTTTGTTGAAGCGTGTTGGCTGGGTTGTTTAGTGTTGGCCTAGTTGGTGCGTGTTTGCATTGTGGATGTGTGTTGGCCTTATGGATGTGTTTTGAACATGGTGATGTGTGTTGGCCTTGTAGATGTTTGTTGTTGTCCTTGTTGAAGTGTGTTGGTTTAGTTGATGTGTGTTGGCCATGGAGTTGCATGTTGGCCTTGGAGATGCATGTTGGCCTTGTTTATGTGTGTGGATATAGTTGATGCGTGCTGGACTTGTTGCATGTTGGCTTATTAGATTCATGGTGGTCTTGTTGTATAGTATTGGCCTCATTGTTGCGTATTTGCCTTTTCGATTCATGTGGGCATTTATGATGTGTGTTGGCATTTACGCTCCTCTCCCGCATGACAACAAAAGGAGGATGAGGAGCAAGGACAGGGACATCAAGTCAGATGGGGTCGACGGTGAGTGGACTGAGCATTTCAGCAACTCTCGTGGTCGCACATTCTTCTTCAACAAGAAGCTGGAAGTGAAACAGTGGGAGACCCCTAAGGGGATGGTGAAGAGGTAAGGGGTAGTGGAGGGGAATGAGAAGGGGGCATTACGGCTTTGTTCATTCGTGTTTGCTTTATTGATGTGTGTTGGCCTAGTTGATGCATGTTGGTCTTGTTGATTGATCTAGGCCTTGTTTATTAGTATCTGCTTAGTGGATGGGTGTTGGCCTTATTGATGCATGTTAGCTTATTTGATGCATTTTGGCCATGATGATTCGCCTTGACCTAGTAGATGTGTGTTGACCTAGTAGATGTGTGTTGACATAGTCGATGCGTGTCTGTGTTGTTGTGTGTCAGCTTGTTGTTTCATTTTGGCTGGGTTGTTTAGTGTTGGCCTAGTTGGTGCGTGTTTGCTTTGTGGATATGTGTTGGCCTTATGGATGTGTTTTGAACATGGTGATGTGTGTTGGCCTTGTAGATGTGTGTTGTTGTCCTTGTTGAAGTGTGTTGGTTTAGTTGATGTGTGTTGGCCTTGGAGTTGCATGTTGGCCTTGGAGATGCATGTTGGCCTTGTTTATGTGTGTGGATATAGTTGATGCGTGCTGGACTTGTTGCATGTTGGCTTATTAGATTCATGGTGGTCTTGTTGTATAGTATTGGCCTCATTGTTGCGTATTTGCCTTTTCGATTCATGTGGGCATTTATGATGTGTGTTGGCATTTACGCTCCTCTCCCGCATGACAACAAAAGGAGGATGAGGAGCAAGGACAGGGACATCAAGTCAGATGGGGTCGACGGTGAGTAAACTGAGCATTTCTGCAACTCTCGTGGTCGCACATTCTTCTTCAACAAGAAACTGGAAGTGAAACAGTGGGAGACCCCTAAGGGGATGGTGAAGAGGTAAGGGGTAGTGGAGGGGAATGAGAAGGGGGCATTACGGCTTTGTTCATTCGTGTTTGCTTTATTGATGTGTGTTGGCCTAGTTGATGCATGTTGGTCTTGTTGATTGGTCTAGGCCTTGTTTATTAGTATCTGCTTAGTGGATGGGTGTTGGCCTTATTGATGCATGTTAGTTTATTTGATGCATTTTGGCCATGATGATTTGCCTTGACCTAGTAGATGTGTGTTGACCAAGTAGATGTGTGTTGACATAGTCGATGCGTGTCTGTGTTGTTGTGTGTCAGCTTGTTGTTTCATTTTGGCTGGGTTGTTTAGTGTTGGCCTAGTTGGTGCGTGTTTGCTTTGTGGATATGTGTTGGCCTTATGGATGTGTTTTGAACATGGTGATGTGTGTTGGCCTTGTAGATGTGTGTTGTTGTCCTTGTTGAAGTGTGTTGGTTTAGTTGATGTGTGTTGGCCTTGGAGTTGCATGTTGGCCTTGGAGATGCATGTTGGCCTTGTTTATGTGTGTGGATATAGTTGATGCGTGCTGGACTTGTTGCATGTTGGCTTATTAGATTCATGGTGGTCTTGTTGTATATTATTGGCCTCATTGTTGCGTATTTGCCGTTTCGATTCATGTGGGCATTTATGATGTGTGTTGGCATTTACGCTCCTCTCCCGCATGACAACAAAAGGAGGATGAGGAGCAAGGACAGGGACATTAAGTCAGATGGGGTCGACGGTGAGTGGACTGAGCATTTCAGCAACTCTCGTGGTCGCACATTCTTCTTCAACAAGAAACTGGAAGTGAAACAGTGGGAGACCCCTAAGTGGATGGTGAAGAAGTAAGGAGTAGTGGAGGGGAATGAGAAGGGGTCATTATGGCTTTGTTCATTCGTGTTTGCTTTATTGATGTGTGTTTGCCTAGTTGATGCATGTTGGTCTTGTTGATTGGTCTAGGCCTTGTTTATTAGTATCTGCTTAGTGGATGGGTGTCGGCCTTATTGATGCATGTTAGTTTATTTGATGCATTTTGGCCATGATGATTCGCCTTGACCTAGAAGACGTGTGTTGACCTAGTGGATGTGTGTTGACATAGTCGATGCGTGTCTGTCTTGTTGTGTGTCAGCTTGTTGAGGCGTTTTGGCTGGGTTGTTTAGTTTTGGCCTTGTTGGTGCGTGTTTGCCTTGTGGATGTGTGTTGGCCTTATGGATGTGTTTTGAACATGGCGATGTGTGTTGGCCTTGTTGATGTGTGTTGTCCTTGTTGAAGTGTGTTGGTTTTGTTGATATGTGTTGGCCTTGGAGTTGCATGTTGGCCTTGGAGGTGCATGTTGGCCTTGTTTGTGTGTGTGGATATAGTTGATGCGTGCTGGCCTTGTTGCATGTTGGCTTATTAGATTCATGGTTGTCTTGTTGTATAGTATTGTCCTCATTGTTGCATATTTGTCTTTTTGATTCATGTGGGCATTTATGATGTGTGTTGGCATTTACGCTCCTCTCCCGCATGAAAACAAAAGGAGGATGAGGAGCAAGGACAGGGACATCAAGTCAGATGGCTTCGACGATGAGTGGACTGAGCATGTCAGCAACTCTCGTGGTCGCACATTCTTCTTCAACAAGAAACTGGACGTGAAACAGTGGGAGACCCCTAAGGGGATGGTGAAGAGGTAAGGGGTTGTGGAGGGGAGTACAAGTGGGGCATTGTAAAGTGGGAGACATACCACATGCTGCCATTGCCACACTAATCTGTGTGGGATGTATAGCTCTGAATGACTATGGGAATGATAATTTTCTTCTTTTTTCTGCAATATATGTTTATCAGTTATGTTTCTCTTTTTGGATGTCCATCTGTTTGACTGCCTATGTGAGAGTGTATGCGTGTGCTCTGCGTCTGTCTGTGTGTGTATGGTATGTGTCTGTGTGCATGCATGTTATGCATCTGTCTATCCTTATGTGCATGTGTGTGCAAGCATGTGATGACAATCTACGGATGTTTTTATTCACTCACCTTCCTCACCACTACCCCCTCCCCATTTATGGAGATTTTTTTAGAACAGAAATGGAAATAATCCATCTATCATGCATGAATGGTGACTGAACATAGAGAATAGTGGTGTGATAATCTTTCCAAAATGGTGTTGTGAGGGAGGGTGCGTGGGGAGTAATCAGTAGGCTCTACACCGGTGCTACAAGTACTTGGCTCTTTCTATTCCATGAATCTATTACGTAATCTAATTATTGTCAATATGTTCTTCTGCCGATAACATTTGATTTCCATCATGTGAGATTAAAAGACAGAAGTGAGCCAAACAGTTCAGGCATGGTCATATTGCCGTGCACATCTCCTTAATGCAGTTGTGACCCGATATCTTCCTTCCGCTGTTTGTTGACATATGCAAAATATACTTCCATTCTCCACTTATATCATTTGATAGGAGTGCTGTTTTACAATTGATGAGTTGTTTAATAGATTCCTGAATGTATAGACTGCACTAACCACCAACCCCCTCCCCAAACATCTGCTTAAAATACTGAACGGAACCCAGGTGAGAGATAGTAGGTGGAAATACATTATTGGAACTGGAAGGCACTGGCCAACTAATCAGTCAGTGTTATACAATTCTTAGAGTGGGCACTGTGTCACTTTTCTCCCTCACTATGAAATAGTGTCGCTTACACGCACACACTCATGCATGCACGCACACACACACACACACACACACACCTCCTCCTCTAACTGTCTTTATTCGTAATAGCTTGTACAGCCATTATAAGATGAATCTTTACTTATCCCTTTACATTTTTAATATACATCATAAATGATATGTGAAGCCATGTTGAATAACATGTCTTTGTTTGTTTCCCCAGAGGAAGTCTCACAGCCACTCCCTCTCCTTGTCCCCTGCCAACTTGGTCCCATGGAACAGCAGCAACACCAGCAGCAACACCAGCAGCTACACCAGCAGCAACACCAGCAGCAACACCAGCAGCAACACCAGCAGCACTGCAGCTGATGGAGGTCACAGCCTCAAACATGGCAGCTCCATCCACTCCAGGAGTGTGGCAGGTAGGCTAGGGCTAAGATAGGGCTAGGGTAGGGCTAAGGGTGGAGCTGGCAGAAGGGCTGGGTGTAGGGCTAGGGCCTAGTGGTGGTGTGGTGGTGTGGTGGTGTGGTGGTGTGGTGGTGTGGTGGTGTGGTGGTGTGGTGGTGTGGTGGTGTGGTGGAGTACTTGGAGAATAGTAAATATATGGCATATCCGACAGTCCATGAATACTGGTTGATGTGAGATGTATTGATCTGGACAGATAACTTTATTGACATCTACTCTGGGATTGTGGCATGTGTTGCTATACCTTTGCACTGTCAACATCTTTCATGACTGTTGAAGGCCTCTTTGTAGTGGTGTGTGGCTATCCTTGCACTGTCAACTTCCTTCATGGCTGTTGAAGGCCTCTTTGTAGTGGTGTGTGGCTATCCTTGCACTGTCAACTTCCTTCATGGCTGTTGAAGGCCTCCAGGTGTTTGTGTGGCAATAGCTTCTGTTGAAGGCATCCTTGTAGTGGTGTGTGTGTGGCTATGGCTAGGGCTAGGGCTGTTTAATGTCTCCTTTTAGTGGAGTGTGTGGCTATACCCTTGCAAAATCGACATCCTTCATGACTTTTTAAGATTTCCATGTAGTTGTGTATGTGGCTATACCCTTGCACTCCCAACATTCTTCATGTCTGTTGAAGCTTCCTTGTAGTGATATGTGTGTCTAAACCCTTGCACTATAAACATCTTTCATGACTGTTGAAGGTCTCCTTGTAGTGTAGTGGGATGTGACGCACTGTCAACATCTTTATCGCTGTAGAAGCCTCTTTGTAGTTGTGCGTGTGACTATACCCTTGCACTGTCAACATCCTTCATGGCGGTTGAACGCCTCCTTGTAGTGGTGTATTTGGCTATATCCTTGCACTGTCAACATCTTTCATGGATATTGAAGGTCTCCTTGTGGTGGTGTATATTGCTGACATGGCAAAACAGGGGGGAATCTTACTTGTAGTAGTCTGGTGTGTACTTTTAATGATACCTTTTCCAGTTATCACAATGGCATTGTACTTTTTTCATACAAAGTAGTTACAGAGAATTTAATGTCATGTTATCTGACCAAAATATGTTTTTGGAATTTTATACTTGTGCAAGTTTACTAGTTGATCCCTGCAGAGGGTAAAATGCAAGTGTGTTCATATGTGTGCACATGTTTGTGTGTGTGTGTGTGTGTGTGTGTGTGTGTGTGTGTGTGTGTGTGTGTGTGTGTGTGTTTGTGTGTGTGTGTGTGTGTGTGTTTGCATGCATGCGCATGTGTGTATGTTTAAGTGTGTTTTGCCTTTTTCTGTGATGAACTAGAGAAGTATTTACAAGAGGGGAATGGTCAACCTGGCCATGCACTTCAGTCTTGCATAACTAAGTTTAACCTCACCATCTTGCCACATGTGTCTGATTTCTGCAGGCTGTGCTTCATGAAGGCCTTGTTGAAGACCTGGAGGGTGTGATGTGGCAGGACTCACTTGCTGACTAGTTAACTAACAGACTTCTCTAACCTAGTATTATCAACTTTTGTTATATATTTTTGCATGAATATAATTATGCTACCAAAACATATAAGGTTGGTTTTTTGCACACACAAGATTCTATTCCCTTGTATTGACAGTATGCATGCTTGGGGCTATTGCACGTGATGCGTACATGCAAAGATTTTCCCCCAGTCACTGTTGACCTAGTGGAACTGAGCAAGTATCTTAATTGACTCTAAACTCTCAAAATTAGTGTGTTGACAAATCCCTTTCGTAACATTTGTTTGTATAATGTTTGGAGAGGCAACAGCATAGGTAATCAACACTTTTTTTTTCTTTTTTTTTTTTTAATTTTTAAATTCTCTTCACTATGCATCTGGTGCCAAATGAGCACCGTGAGCTTGTTTGAGATCTACTGAAAAGATACAGTGAAGCCCTCTTCTAGGACAAATTAAGTAGAGCATATTGTTCCTTTAGAGAGTAGATTATGTTCTGGACAATGGTTGACAAATTCTGAGCATTTTTTTAAGTCGATGCCTCATCATTTTCAAACAAAATTTAAGCTAGTGAAGACTAAAAATATGCTAAAAATATTATACCAAGAACTCTATGCTATTATTACATTAATATTGTTTATTTACTTACCTCTAATAAAGTAAAGCAGTCCTATAGGTATATTAGCATCAATAATAATACATTCAGCATGAAAACATGGAGATTTGCTGTAATTTAATTCTGTTAATCTTTATCAACCAGATTTTTCACATCACAATTGGATTCTTCTTCAATATTTGGCTACACAGCTGAGTAAAATTTTGATAAAAACATTTTGGATCAATGAAAAATTAGTGCAGCATTTACACTAATGAAAAGATAGATTTAATATTTAGAATATCCCAGAATTTCAGGGGCATTTATTTTTTGGGACATCATGCTTCTGAACTTAATTTGTGTAGTGTTAACAGGAAAAATTGGCTTCACAGCAGCACTATCATTGATTACTGGCTTCGAAGTCTTTAGTCTTTGTAGGGACATGAATCACTCAAATCCAAAAGTTGGGGGGGTTGGGGGTGGAGGGTGGGAAGAGGTTTGATGATTTTTTTTTTTTTTTTTTTTTTTCAATTCTTGGATAGGAAGCTGTTAAATAAGTTGTAGTAAATGGCTTTGCAAATGATTGCTTGAGAACCTAGAGAAATCAGAAGGTTTTGTAAGTGATTAATTAAAGAAAACTATAAATGGTAATCCACAGTGCCTTGGAATGATCTATATCCAACAGCTACACCAATTTCTATAACTTATAGCAAAGTCCCTTTATAAAATAAATAAATTGGTTTGAAATATAATTATATTATGATTCTATTATGAAAATCTTCAGAGTTTACCATTTGTACATTTTAAGTTTTTGTATGTTTGTTTGTTTGTTTTTTGTTTACCTAAGTAGGCATGGCAATAGCAATGTGATGTAATTATAAAAGTCTCCTATTATAAGGACAAATTTTTCAAAATTTCTGGCGGCACGTGTTTCAGCGGGAGGTTCAAATTTCAGTCTGTGAAACTTTTTTTCTAGGGGAGAGAACTGGGTTTGCACTGCAGTGTGGTGTTTCTTGGAAGTCTATCTGACCAGCCCACTATTTCTGGACCAAGTAAGAATTTCAATAGTGGTTAACATACTCTCAACATTTGGTGGCCCCCAAAATATAGCTGATTTTCTAAAGGACGTCCAGCAGTTGTTCTTCCAGCAGTTGTGGGTTTGCTGAAATTTTGTCCATCCTTTTAAAAACATGACTAAAATGAATAAAGAAAAGAATTATATGGAATTCAAAATATAAAATTTTGGTCTGACTTGAAGGAGGGTGGGGGAGACCTTTCCTAGTGATAGTCTTGTTTGTCTGGTATATGCTTGTGAAGAAAATTCTGTGAATGTTGGACTCCAATCTAGTGTGATAGTCATTCCAAATTAATTTACTAAATTTGCACAATAATTAGCTGAGATTTACTAGTGGGATAAAATTTGCCCTCATTAAATCATGTGAGGGTTATTTTATTTTTTTTGTGCGTGTGTGTGTATGTAAGTGTGTCTGATTAAATTTGCTGCTGGTTTGTAGAAATTGAACACCTGCTAGACTTGCCTTTTGATTTAGGCATAAAAAATGTTTGTATGGCAGGCTGGTGGGGTTTGGGGGGGGGGGGGGTGAAGGGTTGGGTGTGTTAGTTTATTTCAGAGCAGCTGAATTTAGGCCACGAAGTGCTCTTTTTTTTTATATTGGGAGGGTGATGTGTGTGGGGGATCCTGTCTTTGGTAGTTTAGGCAGTGGAAATATCATCTCTGTGTAGCTGCTTGTGAATGTAAGGGATCTCAAGTTGTGCTAGCAGTGGAGAGGCCGACTCTGTTTAGCTCCAAGTGAGGGGTGAGTTGTGTGGTGGGGGTGGGGTGGGGGTAGCCGGATGGTGGGCTCTTGTGGTGCTACCAGTGGAGAGTTTGTTTCTGTGCAGCACTTTGTAGGATGTTATTTGGGTGAAATCACTGTTGTGTTGACAGTGGAGTAATCAACTATATGTAGCACCTTGTTCAGTGTGGAGGGTGTCTCAGGTTATGCTAGCAATGGAGAGGTAGTCTCATGTAGCTCCTTGTGATGGTTGGGGGTGGGTGTCTTTGGTTGTGTCTGCAGTGGAGTGGTCATCTCTATGTAACTCCTATAGATGGGTGAGGTGTGGGGTGGTGGGGTGGGGGGAACGGGGAGAGGGGATCTCTTGTAATTTTGCCTGTGCATATGCCATCTTTATGTACCTCATTGGCAGTTGTGAAATGTGTGTGTGAAGGGACTTTGGTTGTGTCTGAGTGGAGTGGTCCTCTCTGTATAACTCCTTGTGATGGGTGAGGTGTGTGTGGGGGTGGGGGTGTCTCTTGTAATGTTGCCAGTGCAGAGGCCATCTTTATGTACCTCCTTGACAGGTGTGAAGTGTGTGTGTGTGTGTGTGTGAAGGGTCTCTGATTGTGTCTGCAGTGGCTGGTTGTCTCTGAATAGCACCTTATCAGTGGTGAAGTGTGTGTGTATGTGTGTGTGATTTGGTGAGGGGAGGGGTCTTAGGTTGAGTTGCCTGTGGATAGGTTTTCTCTATGTAGCTCTTAGTGATGGGTGAAGTGTGTGTTTGGGGGGGGGGGGTGTGGGTCTTAGATTCTGTTGCCTGTGGAGAGGTTTTCTCTATGTAACTCCTAATGATGTGTGAAGTGTGTGTGTGTGTGTGTGTGTGTGTGTGTGTGTGTGTGTGTGTGTGTGTGTGTGTGTGTGTGTGTATTTGTGTGTGTGTGTGTGTGTGTGTGTGTGGAGGTGGGTACGTCTCTGGTAGTGTTTTAACTGGAGAAGTGATCTTTGTGTAGCTCCTTGAGAGTGGTGAGGTGTGTTGGGAAGGGGTCTCTGTTTGTGTCAGCATTGGAGGGCAGTCCCTTTATAGCTTCTTGTAAAGTCTTAAATTTGTGTTTGGGGTGGGGTGGGTGTTTACTGGTTGTGTTGTTAAAAATGTTGCTATGCTAGGCATGGGTGGGGTTGTTATGGGGTTGGTGTGATGTATGAGTCTGTCACAGAACAATTGAATTTAGGCTACGATATGCTCTGTTCATAGGGGAAAATGTTCATACTAGCCATTTTGAATTAGTCATGTACTTATCTTATTACTGCAGTCTGAAATCATAACAAATAGTCCGGAAAGATAGTCATCTGAATAACTAAAGCATGTGGTATTCTTTTTGAGAATGAAAATAAGAAATTTAGAAGTAGTAAATGTATTTGGTTGATCCAGTTGGTGTTATTTGGCTTGTGTTAAGAAATTGTCAGTTATGTTTTACCTCAGTGTTGTAGTGAAATATGTTGGGCAGCATGAAGTACCTCATTTAATAGTACTGTGGATCAGGTGAGAACTATTAATTTTTCTACATATTGATGGGTTTATTAGTTTTTCCTCAATCAACAACAGCATGTACAACAAATTGAAAGAGCATTCCTCGGCTGCCCAGCTGTGCCACTCTTCTCCTCCTCTGGACAATGGCAAGAGGAGGATGAGGAGCCAGGGGATGGACATCGAGTCAGGTGGGGCAGAGATCGAGTGGACTGAGCATGTCAGCAGCTCTTTTGGTTGCACATACTTTTACAGTAAGCAACTGGACATGTCTCAGTGGAAGACTCCTATGGGGATGGTGAAGAGGTAAGGGGTAATGCAGGGGAATGAGAAGGGGGCATTATGGCTTTGTTCATTCGTGTTTGCCTTATTGATGTGTGTTAGCCTAGTTGATGCATGTTGGTCTTGTTGATTCGTTTAGGCCTCTATTATTAGTATCTGCTTTGTGGATGGGTGTTGGCCTTATTGATGCATGTTAGCTTATTTGATGCATCTTGGTCATGATGATTCGTCTTGGCCTAGTAGATGTGTGTTGACCTAGTGGATGTGTGTTGACATAGTCGATGCGTGTCTGTCTTGTTGTGTGTCTGCTTTGTTGAAGCGTGTTGGCTGGGTTGTTTAGTGTTGGCCTAGTTGGTGCGTGTTTGCATTGTGGATGTGTGTTGGCCTTATGGATGTGTTTTGAACATGGTGATGTGTGTTGGCCTTGTAGATGTTTGTTGTTGTCCTTGTTGAAGTGTGTTGGTTTAGTTGATGTGTGTTGGCCATGGAGTTGCATGTTGGCCTTGGAGATGCATGTTGGCCTTGTTTATGTGTGTGGATATAGTTGATGCGTGCTGGACTTGTTGCATGTTGGCTTATTAGATTCATGGTGGTCTTGTTGTATAGTATTGGCCTCATTGTTGCGTATTTGCCTTTTCGATTCATGTGGGCATTTATGATGTGTGTTGGCATTTACGCTCCTCTCCCGCATGACAACAAAAGGAGGATGAGGAGCAAGGACAGGGACATCAAGTCAGATGGGGTCGACGGTGAGTGGACTGAGCATTTCAGCAACTCTCGTGGTCGCACATTCTTCTTCAACAAGAAACTGGAAGTGAAACAGTGGGAGACCCCTAAGGGGATGGTGAAGAGGTAAGGGGTAGTGGAGGGGAATGAGAAGGGGGCATTACGGCTTTGTTCATTCGTGTTTGCTTTATTGATGTGTGTTGGCCTAGTTGATGCATGTTGGTCTTGTTGATTGGTCTAGGCCTTGTTTATTAGTATCTGCTTAGTGGATGGGTGTTGGCCTTATTGATGCATGTTAGCTTATTTGATGCATTTTGGCCATGATGATTCGCCTTGACCTAGTAGATGTGTGTTGACCTAGTAGATGTGTGTTGACATAGTCGATGCGTGTCTGTGTTGTTGTGTGTCAGCTTGTTGTTTCATTTTGGCTGGGTTGTTTAGTGTTGGCCTAGTTGGTGCGTGTTTGCTTTGTGGATATGTGTTGGCCTTATGGATGTGTTTTGAACATGGTGATGTGTGTTGGCCTTGTAGATGTGTGTTGTTGTCCTTGTTGAAGTGTGTTGGTTTAGTTGATGTGTGTTGGCCTTGGAGTTGCATGTTGGCCTTGGAGATGCATGTTGGCCTTGTTTATGTGTGTGGATATAGTTGATGCGTGCTGGACTTGTTGCATGTTGGCTTATTAGATTCATGGTGGTCTTGTTGTATATTATTGGCCTCATTGTTGCGTATTTGCCGTTTCGATTCATGTGGGCATTTATGATGTGTGTTGGCATTTACGCTCCTCTCCCGCATGACAACAAAAGGAGGATGAGGAGCAAGGACAGGGACATCAAGTCAGATGGGGTCGACGGTGAGTGGACTGAGCATTTCAGCAACTCTCGTGGTCGCACATTCTTCTTCAACAAGAAACTGGAAGTGAAACAGTGGGAGACCCCTAAGTGGATGGTGAAGAAGTAAGGAGTAGTGGAGGGGAATGAGAAGGGGTCATTATGGCTTTGTTCATTCGTGTTTGCTTTATTGATGTGTGTTTGCCTAGTTGATGCATGTTGGTCTTGTTGATTGGTCTAGG
Source organism: Lycopodina hypogea (assembly GCA_963969325.1). Classification (NCBI taxonomy): domain Eukaryota; kingdom Metazoa; phylum Porifera; class Demospongiae; order Poecilosclerida; family Cladorhizidae; genus Lycopodina; species Lycopodina hypogea. The sequence goes on from OZ017789.1 coordinate 1,837,589, forward strand.
CCTTGTTTATTAGTATCTGCTTAGTGGATGGGTGTCGGCCTTATTGATGCATGTTAGTTTATTTGATGCATTTTGGCCATGATGATTCGCCTTGACATAGAAGACGTGTGTTGACCTAGTGGATGTGTGTTGACATAGTCGATGCGTGTCTGTCTTGTTGTGTGTCAGCTTGTTGAGGCGTTTTGGCTGGGTTGTTTAGTTTTGGCCTTGTTGGTGCGTGTTTGCCTTGTGGATGTGTGTTGGCCTTATGGATGTGTTTTGAACATGGCGATGTGTGTTGGCCTTGTTGATGTGTGTTGTCCTTGTTGAAGTGTGTTGGTTTTGTTGATATGTGTTGGCCTTGGAGTTGCATGTTGGCCTTGGAGGTGCATGTTGGCCTTGTTTGTGTGTGTGGATATAGTTGATGCGTGCTGGCCTTGTTGCATGTTGGCTTATTAGATTCATGGTGGTCTTGTTGTATAGTATTGTCCTCATTGTTGCATATTTGTCTTTTTGATTCATGTGGGCATTTATGATGTGTGTTGGCATTTACGCTCCTCTCCTGCATGACAACAAAATGAGGATGAGGAGCAAGGACAGGGACATCAAGTCAGATGGCTTCGACGATGAGTGGACTGAGCATGTCAGCAACTCTCGTGGTCGCACATTCTTCTTCAACAAGAAACTGGACGTGAAACAGTGGGAGACCCCTAAGGGGATGGTGAAGAGGTAAGGGGTTGTGGAGGGGAGTACAAGTGGGGCATTGTAAAGTGGGAGACATACCACATGCTGCCATTGCCACACTAATCTGTGTGGGATGTATAGCTCTGAATGACTATGGGAATGATAATTTTCTTCTTTTTTCTGCAATATATGTTTATCAGTTATGTTTCTCTTTTTGGATGTCCATCTGTTTGACTGCCTATGTGAGAGTGTATGCGTGTGCTCTGCGTCTGTCTGTGTGTGTATGGTATGTGTCTGTGTGCATGCATGTTATGCATCTGTCTATCCTTATGTGCATGTGTGTGCAAGCATGTGATGACAATCTACGGATGTTTTTATTCACTCACCTTCCTCACCACTACCCCCTCCCCATTTATGGAGATTTTTTTAGAACAGAAATGGAAATAATCCATCTATCATGCATGAATGGTGACTGAACATAGAGAATAGTGGTGTGATAATCTTTCCAAAATGGTGTTGTGAGGGAGGGTGCGTGGGGAGTAATCAGTAGGCTCTACACCGGTGCTACAAGTACTTGGCTCTTTCTATTCCATGCATCTATTACGTAATCTAATTATTGTCAATATGTTCTTCTGCCGATAACATTTGATTTCCATCATGTGAGATTAAAAGACAGAAGTGAGCCAAACAGTTCAGGCATGGTCATATTGCCGTGCACATCTCCTTAATGCAGTTGTGACCCGATATCTTCCTTCCGCTGTTTGTTGACATATGCAAAATATACTTCCATTCTCCACTTATATCATTTGATAGGAGTGCTGTTTTACAATTGATGAGTTGTTTAATAGATTCCTGAATGTATAGACTGCACTAACCACCAACCCCCTCCCCAAACATCTGCTTAAAATACTGAACGGAACCCTGGTGAGAGATAGTAGGTGGAAATACATTATTGGAACTGGAAGGCACTGGCCAACTAATCAGTCAGTGTTATACAATTCTTAGAGTGGGCACTGTGTCACTTTTCTCCCTCACTATGAAATAGTGTCGCTTACACGCACACACTCATGCATGCACGCACACACACACACACACACACACACACACCTCCTCCTCTAACTGTCTTTATTCGTAATAGCTTGTACAGCCATTATAAGATGAATCTTTACTTATCCCTTTACATTTTTAATATACATCATAAATGATATGTGAAGCCATGTTGAATAACATGTTTTTGTTTGTTTCCCCAGAGGAAGTCTCACAGTCACTCCCTCTCCTTGTCCCCTGCCAACTTGGTCCCATGGAACAGCAGCAACACCAGCAGCAACACCAGCAGCTACACCAGCAGCAACACCAGCAGCAACACCAGCAGCAACACCAGCAGCACTGCAGCTGATGGAGGTCACAGCCTCAAACATGGCAGCTCCATCCACTCCAGGAGTGTGGCAGGTAGGCTAGGGCTAAGATAGGGCTAGGGTAGGGCTAAGGGTGGAGCTGGCAGAAGGGCTGGGTGTAGGGCTAGTGCCTAGTGGTGGTGTGGTGGTGTGGTGGTGTGGTGGTGTGGTGGTGTGGTGGTGTGGTGGTGTGGTGGTGTGGTGGTGTGGTGGAGTACTTGGAGAATAGTAAATATATAGCATATCCGACAGTCCATGAATACTGGTTGATGTGAGATGTATTGATCTGGACAGATAACTTTATTGACATCTACTCTGGGATTGTGGCATGTGTTGCTATACCTTTGCACTGTCAACATCTTTCATGACTGTTGAAGGCCTCTTTGTAGTGGTGTGTGGCTATCCTTGCACTGTCAACTTCCTTCATGGCTGTTGAAGGCCTCTTTGTAGTGGTGTGTGGCTATCCTTGCACTGTCAACTTCCTTCATGGCTGTTGAAGGCCTCCAGGTGTTTGTGTGGCAATAGCTTCTGTTGAAGGCATCCTTGTAGTGGTGTGTGTGTGGCTATGGCTAGGGCTAGGGCTGTTTAATGTCTCCTTTTAGTGGAGTGTGTGGCTATACCCTTGCAAAATCGACATCCTTCATGACTTTTTAAGATTTCCATGTAGTTGTGTATGTGGCTATACCCTTGCACTCCCAACATTCTTCATGTCTGTTGAAGCTTCCTTGTAGTGATATGTGTGTCTAAACCCTTGCACTATAAACATCTTTCATGACTGTTGAAGGTCTCCTTGTAGTGTAGTGGGATGTGACGCACTGTCAACATCTTTATCGCTGTAGAAGCCTCTTTGTAGTTGTGCGTGTGACTATACCCTTGCACTGTCAACATCCTTCATGGCTGTTGAACGCCTCCTTGTAGTGGTGTATTTGGCTATATCCTTGCACTGTCAACATCTTTCATGGATATTGAAGGTCTCCTTGTGGTGGTGTATATTGCTGACATGGCAAAACAGGGGGGAATCTTACTTGTGGCAGTCTGGTGTGTACTTTTAATGATACCTTTTCCAGTTATCACAACGGCATTGTACTTTTTTCATACAAAGTAGTTACAGAGAATTTAATGTCATGTTATCTGACCAAAATATGTTTTTGGAATTTTATACTTGTGCAAGCTTACTAGTTGATCCCTGCAGAGGGTAAAATGCAAGTGTGTTCATATGTGTGCACATGTTGTGTGTGTGTGTGTGTGTGTGTGTGTGTGTGTGTGTGTGTGTGTGTGTGTGTGTGTGTGTGTGTTCGTGTGTGTGTGTGTGTGTGTGTGTGTGTGTTTGCGTGCATGCGCATGTGTGTATGTTTAAGTGTGTTTTGCCTTTTTCTGTGATGAACTAGAGAAGTATTTACAAGAGGGGAATGGTCAACTTGGCCATGCACTTCAGTCTTGCATAACTAAGTTTAACCTCACCATCTTGCCACATGTGTCTGATTTCTGCAGGCTGTGCTTCATGAAGGCCTTGTTGAAGACCTGGAGGGTGTGATGTGGCTGGACTCACTTGCTGACTAGTTAACTAACAGACTTCTCTAACCTAGTATTATCAACTTTTGTTATATATTTTTGCATGAATATAATTATGCTACCAAAACATATAAGGTTGGTATTTTGCACACACAAGATTCTATTCCCTTGTATTGACAGTATGCATGCTTGGGGCTATTGCACGTGATGCGTACATGCAAAGATTTTCCCCCAGTCACTGTTGACCTAGTGGAACTGAGCAAGTATCTTAATTGACTCTAAACTCTCAAAATTAGTGTGTTGACAAATCCCTTTCGTAACATTTGTTTGTATAATGTTTGGAGAGGCAACAGCATAGGTAATCAACACTTTTTTTTTCTTTTTTTTTTTTTAATTTTTAAATTCTCTTCACTATGCATCTGGTGCCAAATGAGCACCGTGAGCTTGTTTGAGATCTACTGAAAAGATACAGTGAAGCCCTCTTCTAGGACAAATTAAGTAGAGCATATTGTTCCTTTAAAGAGTAGATTATGTTCTGGACAATGGTTGACAAATTCTGAGCATTTTTTAAAGTCAATGCCTCATCATTTTCAAACAAAATTTAAGCTAGTGAAGACCAAAAATATGCTAAAAATATTATACCAAGAACTCTATGCTATTATTACATTAATATTGTTTATTTACTTACCTCTAATAAAGTAAAGCAGTCCTATAGGTATATTAGCATCAATAATAATACATTCAGCATGAAAACATGGAGATTTGCTGTAATTTAATTCTGTTAATCTTTATCAACCAGATTTTTCACATCACAATTGGATTCTTCTTCAATATTTGGCTACACAGCTGAGTAAAATTTTGATAAAAACATTTTGGATCAATGAAAAATTAGTGCAGCATTTACACTAATGAAAAGATAGATTTAATATTTAGAATATCCCAGAATTTCAGGGGCATTTATTTTTTGGGACATCATGCTTCTGAACTTAATTTGTGTAGTGTTAACAGGAAAAATTGGCTTCACAGCAGCACTATCATTGATTACTGGCTTCGAAGTCTTTAGTCTTTGTAGGGACATGAATCACTCAAATCCAAAAGTTGGGGGGGTTGGGGGTGGAGGGTGGGAAGAGGTTTGATGATTTTTTTTTTTTTTTTTTTTTTTTCAATTCTTGGATAGGAAGCTGTTAAATAAGTTGTAGTAAATGGCTTTGCAAATGATTGCTTGAGAACCTAGAGAAATCAGAAGGTTTTGTAAGTGATTAATTAAAGAAAACTATAAATGGTAATCCACAGTGCCTTGGAATGATCTATATCCAACAGCTACACCAATTTCTATAACTTATAGCAAAGTCCCTTTATAAAATAAATAAATTGGTTTGAAATATAATTATATTATGATTCTATTATGAAAATCTTCAGAGTTTACCATTTGTACATTTTAAGTTTTGGTATGTTTGTTTGTTTGTTTTTTGTTTACCTAAGTAGGCATGGCAATAGCAATGTGATGTAATTATAAAAGTCTCCTATTATAAGGACAAATTTTTCAAAATTTCTGGCGGGCACGTGTTTCAGCGGGAGGTTCAAATTTCAGTCTGTGAAACTTTTTTTCTAGGGGAGAGAACTGGGTTTGCACTGCAGTGTGGTGTTTCTTGGAAGTCTATCTGACCAGCCCACTATTTCTGGACCAAGTAAGAATTTCAATAGTGGTTAACATACTCTCAACATTTGGTGGCCCCCAAAATATAGCTGATTTTCTAAAGGACGTCCAGCAGTTGTTCTTCCAGCAGTTGTGGGTTTGCTGAAATTTTGTCCATCCTTTTAAAAACATGACTAAAATGAATAAAGAAAAGAATTATATGGAATTCAAAATATAAAATTTTGGTCTGACTTGAAGGAGGGTGGGGGAGACCTTTCCTAGTGATAGTCTTGTTTGTCTGGTATATGCTTGTGAAGAAAATTCTGTGAATGTTGGACTCCAATCTAGTGTGATAGTCATTCCAAATTAATTTACTAAATTTGCACAATAATTAGCTGAGATTTACTAGTGGGATAAAATTTGCCCTCATTAAATCATGTGAGGGTTATTTTATTTTTTTTTGTGTGTGTGTGTGTATGTAAGTGTGTCTGATTAAATTTGCTGCTGGTTTGTAGAAATTGAACACCTGCTAGACTTGCCTTTTGATTTAGGCATAAAAAATGTTTGTATGGCAGGCTGGTGGGGTTTGGGGGGGGGGGGGGGGGTGAAGGGTTGGGTGTGTTAGTTTATTTCAGAGCAGCTGAATTTAGGCCACGAAGTGCTCTTTTTTTTTATATTGGGAGGGTGATGTGTGTGGGGGATCCTGTCTTTGGTAGTTTAGGCAGTGGAAATATCATCTCTGTGTAGCTGCTTGTGAATGTAAGGGATCTCAAGTTGTGCTAGCAGTGGAGAGGCCGACTCTGTTTAGCTCCAAGTGAGGGGTGAGTTGTGTGGTGGGGGTGGGGTGGGGGTAGCCGGATGGTGGGCTCTTGTGGTGCTACCAGTGGAGAGTTTGTTTCTGTGCAGCACTTTGTAGGATGTTATTTGGGTGAAATCACTGTTGTGTTGACAGTGGAGTAATCAACTATATGTAGCACCTTGTTCAGTGTGGAGGGTGTCTCAGGTTATGCTAGCAATGGAGAGGTAGTCTCATGTAGCTCCTTGTGATGGTTGGGGGTGGGTGTCTTTGGTTGTGTCTGCAGTGGAGTGGTCATCTCTATGTAACTCCTATAGATGGGTGAGGTGTGGGGTGGTGGGGTGGGGGGAATGGGGAGAGGGGATCTCTTGTAATTTTGCCTGTGCATATGCCATCTTTATGTACCTCATTGGCAGTTGTGAAATGTGTGTGTGAAGGGACTTTGGTTGTGTCTGAGTGGAGTGGTCCTCTCTGTACAACTCCTTGTGATGGGTGAGGTGTGTGTGGGGGTGGGGGTGTCTCTTGTAATGTTGCCAGTGCAGAGGCCATCTTTATGTACCTCCTTGACAGGTGTGAAGTGTGTGTGTGTGTGTGTGTGAAGGGTCTCTGATTGTGTCTGCAGTGGCTGGTTGTCTCTGAATAGCACCTTATCAGTGGTGAAGTGTGTGTGTATGTGTGTGTGATTTGGTGAGGGGAGGGGTCTTAGGTTGAGTTGCCTGTGGATAGGTTTTCTCTATGTAGCTCTTAGTGATGGGTGAAGTGTGTGTTTGGGGGGGGGGGGGTGTGGGTCTTAGATTCTGTTGCCTGTGGAGAGGTTTTCTCTATGTAACTCCTAATGATGTGTGAAGTGTGTGTGTGTGTGTGTGTGTGTGTGTGTGTGTGTGTGTGTGTGTGTGTGTATTTGTGTGTGTGTGTGTGTGTGTGTGTGTGGAGGTGGGTACGTCTCTGGTAGTGTTTTAACTGGAGAAGTGATCTTTGTGTAGCTCCTTGAGAGTGGTGAGGTGTGTTGGGAAGGGGTCTCTGTTTGTGTCAGCATTGGAGGGCAGTCCCTTTATAGCTTCTTGTAAAGTCTTAAATTTGTGTTTGGGGTGGGGTGGGTGTTTACTGGTTGTGTTGTTAAAAATGTTGCTATGCTAGGCATGGGTGGGGTTGTTATGGGGTTGGTGTGATGTATGAGTCTGTCACAGAACAATTGAATTTAGGCTACGATATGCTCTGTTCATAGGGGAAAATGTTCATACTAGCCATTTTGAATTAGTCATGTACTTATCTTATTACTGCAGTCTGAAATCATAACAAATAGTCCGGAAAGATAGTCATCTGAATAACTAAAGCATGTGGTATTCTTTTTGAGAATGAAAATAAGAAATTTAGAAGTAGTAAATGTATTTGGTTGATCCAGTTGGTGTTATTTGGCTTGTGTTAAGAAATTGTCAGTTATGTTTTACCTCAGTGTTGTAGTGAAATATGTTGGGCAGCATGAAGTACCTCATTTAATAGTACTGTGGATCAGGTGAGAACTATTAATTTTTCTACATATTGATGGGTTTATTAGTTTTTCCTCAATCAACAACAGCATGTACAACAAATTGAAAGAGCATTCCTCGGCTGCCCAGCTGTGCCACTCTTCTCCTCCTCTGGACAATGGCAAGAGGAGGATGAGGAGCCAGGGGATGGACATCGAGTCAGGTGGGGCAGAGATCGAGTGGACTGAGCATGTCAGCAGCTCTTTTGGTTGCACATACTTTTACAGTAAGCAACTGGACATGTCTCAGTGGAAGACTCCTATGGGGATGGTGAAGAGGTAAGGGGTAATGCAGGGGAATGAGAAGGGGGCATTATGGCTTTGTTCATTCGTGTTTGCCTTATTGATGTGTGTTAGCCTAGTTGATGCATGTTGGTCTTGTTGATTCGTTTAGGCCTCTATTATTAGTATCTGCTTTGTGGATGGGTGTTGGCCTTATTGATGCATGTTAGCTTATTTGATGCATCTTGGTCATGATGATTCGTCTTGGCCTAGTAGATGTGTGTTGACCTAGTGGATGTGTGTTGACATAGTCGATGCGTGTCTGTCTTGTTGTGTGTCTGCTTTGTTGAAGCGTGTTGGCTGGGTTGTTTAGTGTTGGCCTAGTTGGTGCGTGTTTGCATTGTGGATGTGTGTTGGCCTTATGGATGTGTTTTGAACATGGTGATGTGTGTTGGCCTTGTAGATGTTTGTTGTTGTCCTTGTTGAAGTGTGTTGGTTTAGTTGATGTGTGTTGGCCATGGAGTTGCATGTTGGCCTTGGAGATGCATGTTGGCCTTGTTTATGTGTGTGGATATAGTTGATGCGTGCTGGACTTGTTGCATGTTGGCTTATTAGATTCATGGTGGTCTTGTTGTATAGTATTGGCCTCATTGTTGCGTATTTGCCTTTTCGATTCATGTGGGCATTTATGATGTGTGTTGGCATTTACGCTCCTCTCCCGCATGACAACAAAAGGAGGATGAGGAGCAAGGACAGGGACATCAAGTCAGATGGGGTCGACGGTGAGTGGACTGAGCATTTCAGCAACTCTCGTGGTCGCACATTCTTCTTCAACAAGAAGCTGGAAGTGAAACAGTGGGAGACCCCTAAGGGGATGGTGAAGAGGTAAGGGGTAGTGGAGGGGAATGAGAAGGGGGCATTACGGCTTTGTTCATTCGTGTTTGCTTTATTGATGTGTGTTGGCCTAGTTGATGCATGTTGGTCTTGTTGATTGGTCTAGGCCTTGTTTATTAGTATCTGCTTAGTGGATGGGTGTCGGCCTTATTGATGCATGTTAGTTTATTTGATGCATTTTGGCCATGATGATTCGCCTTGACCTAGAAGACGTGTGTTGACCTAGTGGATGTGTGTTGACATAGTCGATGCGTGTCTGTCTTGTTGTGTGTCAGCTTGTTGAGGAGTTTTGGCTGGGTTGTTTAGTTTTGGCCTTGTTGGTGCGTGTTTGCCTTGTGGATGTGTGTTGGCCTTATGGATGTGTTTTGAACATGGCGATGTGTGTTGGCCTTGTTGATGTGTGTTGTCCTTGTTGAAGTGTGTTGGTTTTGTTGATATGTGTTGGCCTTGGAGTTGCATGTTGGCCTTGGAGGTGCATGTTGGCCTTGTTTGTGTGTGTGGATATAGTTGATGCGTGCTGGCCTTGTTGCATGTTGGCTTATTAGATTCATGGTGGTCTTGTTGTATAGTATTGTCCTCATTGTTGCATATTTGTCTTTTTGATTCATGTGGGCATTTATGATGTGTGTTGGCATTTACGCTCCTCTCCCGCATGACAACAAAAGGAGGATGAGGAGCAAGGACAGGGACATCAAGTCAGATGGGGTCGACGGTGAGTGGACTGAGCATTTCAGCAACTCTCGTGGTCGCACATTCTTCTTCAACAAGAAACTGGAAGTGAAACAGTGGGAGACCCCTAAGTGGATGGTGAAGAAGTAAGGAGTAGTGGAGGGGAATGAGAAGGGGTCATTATGGCTTTGTTCATTCGTGTTTGCTTTATTGATGTGTTTGCCTAGTTGATGCATGTTGGTCTTGTTGATTGGTCTAGGCCTTGTTTATTAGTATCTGCTTAGTGGATGGGTGTCGGCCTTATTGATGCATATTAGTTTATTTGATGCATTTTGGCCATGATGATTCGCCTTGACCTAGAAGACGTGTGTTGACCTAGTGGATGTGTGTTGACATAGTCGATGCGTGTCTGTCTTGTTGTGTGTCAGCTTGTTGAGGCGTTTTGGCTGGGTTGTTTAGTTTTGGCCTTGTTGGTGCGTGTTTGCCTTGTGGATGTGTTTTGAACATGGCGATGTGTGTTGGCCTTGTTGATGTGTGTTGTCCTTGTTGAAGTGTGTTGGTTTTGTTGATATGTGTTGGCCTTGGAGTTGCATGTTGGCCTTGGAGGTGCATGTTGGCCTTGTTTGTGTGTGTGGATATAGTTGATGCGTGCTGGCCTTGTTGCATGTTGGCTTATTAGATTCATGGTGGTCTTGTTGTATAGTATTGTCCTCATTGTTGCATATTTGTCTTTTTGATTCATGTGGGCATTTATGATGTGTGTTGGCATTTACGCTCCTCTCCCGCATGACAACAAAAGGAGGATGAGGAGCAAGGACAGGGACATCAAGTCAGATGGCTTCGACGATGAGTGGACTGAGCATGTCAGCAACTCTCGTGGTCGCACATTCTTCTTCAACAAGAAACTGGACGTGAAACAGTGGGAGACCCCTAAGGGGATGGTGAAGAGGTAAGGGGTTGTGGAGGGGAGTACAAGTGGGGCATTGTAAAGTGGGAGACATACCACATGCTGCCATTGCCACACTAATCTGTGTGGGATGTATAGCTCTGAATGACTATGGGAATGATAATTTTCTTCTTTTTTCTGCAATATATGTTTATCAGTTATGTTTCTCTTTTTGGATGTCCATCTGTTTGACTGCCTATGTGAGAGTGTATGCGTGTGCTCTGCGTCTGTCTGTGTGTGTATGGTATGTGTCTGTGTGCATGCATGTTATGCATCTGTCTATCCTTATGTGCATGTGTGTGCAAGCATGTGATGACAATCTACGGATGTTTTTATTCACTCACCTTCCTCACCACTACCCCCTCCCCATTTATGGAGATTTTTTTAGAACAGAAATGGAAATAATCCATCTATCATGCATGAATGGTGACTGAACATAGAGAATAGTGGTGTGATAATCTTTCCAAAATGGTGTTGTGAGGGAGGGTGCGTGGGGAGTAATCAGTAGGCTCTACACCGGTGCTACAAGTACTTGGCTCTTTCTATTCCATGCATCTATTACGTAATCTAATTATTGTCAATATGTTCTTCTGCCGATAACATTTGATTTCCATCATGTGAGATTAAAAGACAGAAGTGAGCCAAACAGTTCAGGCATGGTCATATTGCCGTGCACATCTCCTTAATGCAGTTGTGACCCGATATCTTCCTTCCGCTGTTTGTTGACATATGCAAAATATACTTCCATTCTCCACTTATATCATTTGATAGGAGTGCTGTTTTACAATTGATGAGTTGTTTAATAGATTCCTGAATGTATAGACTGCACTAACCACCAACCCCCTCCCCAAACATCTGCTTAAAATACTGAACGGAACCCTGGTGAGAGATAGTAGGTGGAAATACATTATTGGAACTGGAAGGCACTGGCCAACTAATCAGTCAGTGTTATACAATTCTTAGAGTGGGCACTGTGTCACTTTTCTCCCTCACTATGAAATAGTGTCGCTTACACGCACACACTCATGCATGCACGCACACACACACACACACACACACACACCTCCTCCTCTAACTGTCTTTATTCGTAATAGCTTGTACAGCCATTATAAGATGAATCTTTACTTATCCCTTTACATTTTTAATATACATCATAAATGATATGTGAAGCCATGTTGAATAACATGTCTTTGTTTGTTTCCCCAGAGGAAGTCTCACAGCCACTCCCTCTCCTTGTCCCCTGCCAACTTGGTCCCATGGAACAGCAGCAACACCAGCAGCAACACCAGCAGCTACACCAGCAGCAACACCAGCAGCAACACCAGCAGCAACACCAGCAGCACTGCAGCTGATGGAGGTCACAGCCTCAAACATGGCAGCTCCATCCACTCCAGGAGTGTGGCAGGTAGGCTAGGGCTAAGATAGGGCTAGGGTAGGGCTAAGGGTGGAGCTGGCAGAAGGGCTGGGTGTAGGGCTAGGGCCTAGTGGTGGTGTGGTGGTGTGGTGGTGTGGTGGTGTGGTGGTGTGGTGGAGTAGTTGGAGAATAGTAAATATATGGCATATCCGACAGTCCATGAATACTGGTTGATGTGAGATGTATTGATCTGGACAGATAACTTTATTGACATCTACTCTGGGATTGTGGCATGTGTTGCTATATCTTTGCACTGTCAACATCTTTCATGACTGTTGAAGGCCTCTTTGTGGTGGTGTGTGGCTATCCTTGCACTGTCAACTTCCTTTATGGCTGTTGAAGCCCTCCAGGTGTTTGTGTGGCAATAGCTTCTGTTGAAGGCATCCTTGTAGTGGTGTGTGTGTGGCTATGGCTAGGGCTAGGGCTGTTTAATGTCTCCTTTTAGTGGAGTGTGTGGCTATACCCTTGCAAAATCGACATCCTTCATGGCTTTTTAAGATTTCCATGTAGTTGTGTATGTGGCTATACCCTTGCACTCCCAACATTCTTCATGTCTGTTGAAGCTTCCTTGTAGTGATATGTGTGTCTAAACCCTTGCACTATAAACATCTTTCATGACTGTTGAAGTCTCCTTGTAGTGTAGTGGGATGTGACGCACTGTCAACATCTTTATCGCTGTAGAAGCCTCTTTGTAGTTGTGCGTGTGACTATATCCTTGCACTGTCAACATCCTTCATGGCTGTTGAACGCCTCCTTGTAGTGGTGTATTTGGCTATATCCTTGCACTGTCAACATCTTTCATGGATATTGAAGGTCTCCTTGTGGTGGTGTATATTACTGACATGGCAAAACAGGGGGGAATCTTACTTGTGGTAGTCTGGTGTGTACTTTTAATGATACCTTTTCCAGTTATCACAACGGCATTGTACTTTTTTCATACAAAGTAGTTACAGAGAATTTAATGTCATGTTATCTGACCAAAATATGTTTTTGGAATTTTATACTTGTGCAAGTTTACTAGTTGATCCCTGCAGAGGGTAAAATGCAAGTGTGTTCATATGTGTGCATATGTGTGTGTGTGTGTGTGTGTGTGTGTGTGTGTGTGTGTGTGTGTGTGTGTTTGCGTGCATGCGCATGTGTGTATGTTTAAGTGTGTTTTGCCTTTTTCTGTGATGAACTAGAGAAGTATTTACAAGAGGGAAATGGTCAACTTGGCCATGCACTTCAGTCTTGCATAACTAAGTTTAACCTCACCATCTTGCCACATGTGTCTGATTTCTGCAGGCTGTGCTTCATGAAGGCCTTGTTCAAGACCTGGAGGGTGTGATGTGGCAGGACTCACTTGCTGACTAGTTAACTAACATACTTCTCTAGCCTAGTATTATCAACTTTTGTTATATATTTTTGCATGAATATAATTATGCTACCAAAACATATAAGGTTGGCTTTTTGCACACACAAGATTCTATTCCCTTGTATTGACAGTATGCATGCTTGGGGCTATTGCACGTGATGCATACATGCAAAGATTTTCCCCCAGTCACTGTTGACCTAGTGGAACTGAGCAAGTATCTTAATTGACTCTAAACTCTCAAAATTAGTGTGTTGACAAATCCCTTTCGTAACATTTGTTTGTATAATGTTTGGAGAGGCAACAGCATAGGTAATCAACACTTTTTTTTCTTTTCTTTTTTTTAAATTTTTAAATTCTCTTCACTATGCATCTGGTGCCAAATGAGCACCGTGAGCTTGTTTGAGATCTACTGAAAAGATACAGTGAAGCCCTCTTCTAGGACAAATTAAGTAGAGCATATTGTTCCTTTAGAGAGTAGATTATGTTCTGGACAATGGTTGACAAATTTTGAGCACTTTTTTAAATCGATGCCTCATCATTTTCAAACAAAATTTAAGCTAGTGAAGACCAAAAATATGCTGAAAATATTATTCCAAGAACTCTATGCTATTATTACATTAATATTGTTTATTTATTTACCTCTAATAAAGTAAAGCAGTCCTATAGGTATATTAGCATCAATAATAATACATTCAGCATGAAAACATGGAGATTTTCTGTAATTTAATTCTGTTAATATTTATCAACCAGATTTTTCACATCACAATTGGATTCTTCTTCAATATTTGGCTACACAGCTGAGTAAAATTTTGATAAAAAAATTTGGATCACTTAAAAAAATAGTGCAGCATTTACATTTAATGAAAAGATAGATTTAATTTTTAGAATATCCCAGATTTTTCAGGGGCATTTATTTTTTGGTACATCATGCTTCTGAACATAATTTGTGTAGTGTTAACAGGGAAAATTGGCTTCACAGCAGCACTATCATTGATTACTGGCTTCGAAGTCTTTAGTCTTTGTAGGGACATGAATCACTCAAATCCAAAAGTTGGGAGGTTGCGGGTGGAGGGTGGGAAGATGTTTGATGATTTTCTTTTTTTTTTTTTTTTCAATTCTTGGATAGGAAGCTGTTAAATAAGTTGTAGTAAATGGCTTTGAAAATGATTGCTTGTGAACCTATGAAATCAGAAGGTTTTGTAAGTAATTAATTAAAGAAACCTATAAATGGTAATCCACAGTGCCTTGGAATGGATCTATATCCAACAGCTACACCAATTTCTATAACTTATAGCAAAGTCCCTTTATAAAATAAATAAATTGGTTTGAAATATAATTATATTATGATTCTATTATGAAAATCTTCAGAGTTTACCATTTGTACATTTTAAGTTTTTGTATGTTTGTTTGTTTGTTTTTTGTTTTTTGTTACACTTTGCATTAAGCAAATAATATGATCTATTGAAGTTAGTTACCATTTTAACTGGATGCTGACAACAGCATCAGTCTGCAAAGCTTTTTGTTCTGATCAAATAGGATAAAAATAGGGCCAGAAATCAGAAAATGAACCAAAAAAAAAGAGACAAATCAAACCATCCTAGAATTCAACTTAGTTTCAAGCCAAAGTAGGAAAGAATAAACCAAGTGCTATCAAAATGAGCCAATTTCCAAAAATTTGACCTTAAAAAAAAAAAAAAAAAAAAAAAATACAGTTGACAAACATGTTCTGAATAGGGCTTTTTCTTCATGTAATTAAAAATTGTATGAAATTTTATATTGGAACTGTTTATATTTGGTAAATATTGGTTCTAATCTGTAGTGTTTGTTTTGACAGTAGAGTGTAGCTTCTTGTGAGGTGCAGTGTGTTATTCTATTATTGAGAAGCTGAATTTAGGCTATGAAGTGCTCTTTTTTATATTGGGAGGGGTGATGTGTGTGTGGGGGAGGGGGTGGTGGTCCTGTCTTTGCTATTGTAGGCAGTGGAAATATCATCTCTGTGTAGCTGCTTGTGAAGGTAGGGGGATCTGTGGTTGTGTTAGCAGTGGAGAGGGAGACTCTGTTTAGCTCTAAGTGAGGGGTGAGGAGTGGTGGGGGGTGGGGGTAGTAGGACAGTGTTACCAGTAGAGAGTTTGTTTCTGTGTAGCTCCTTGTAGGATGTGAAGTGGGTGAAATCCCTGTGGTGTTGACAGTGGAGAAATCATCTATATGTAGCACCTTGTTCAGTGTGGAGGGTGTTTCAGGTTAAGTTAGCAATGGTGAGGTAGTCTCATGTAGCTCCTTGTGATGGTTGGGGGGGGGTGGGGCCGTATCTTTGTTTGTATCTGCAGTGGAGTGGTCATCTCTATGTAACTCCTTTTGATGAGAGAGGTGTGGGGTGGGGATTTCTTTTAATGTAACCAGTGCAGAGGCCATCTCTGTGTACCATATTCGCAGGTGTGAAATGAGTGTGTAAAGGGTCTTTGATTGTGTCTGCAGTGAAGTGCTCGTCACTGTGTAACTCCTTTTGATGGGTGAGGTGTGTTGGGGTGGGGGGATGTCTCTTGTAATGTTGCTAGTGCAGAGGCCATCTTTATGTACCTCCTTGACAGGTATGAAATGTGTGTGTGTGAAGGGTCTTTGGTTGTGTCTGCAGTGGAGTGGTCATCTCTTTGTAAAACCTTGTGATGGGTGAGGTTTGTTGGGGCAGGGGGGTAGGGGGGTAGGGGGAAGGGGGTGTCTCTTGTAATGTTGCCAGTGCAGAGGAAATCGTTATGTACCTACTTGACAGGTGTGAATTGTTTGCGTGTGAAGGGTCTCTGGTTGTGTGTGCAGTGGCTGGCCTTCTCTGTGTAGCTCCTTATCAGTGGTGAAGTGTGTGTATGTGTGTTGGTGTTTGGGGGTGGGGAGGGTTCTTAGGTTGTGTTACCTGTGTAGAGGTTTTCTCTATGTAGCTCCTAGTGATGGGTGAAATATGTATGTGCGTGTGTGGGGTGAGTTGTGGTGGGTGTTTGGTTGTGTTGGCTGTGGAGAGGTCATTTCTATGTAGCTGCTTGTCATGTAGCTCCTTTAAGCTTTAGGGGGTGGGGATGGGCAGTTTTATTTCTAATAGTTTTGGTAGTATAGAGGTCAGCTCTGTGTAGTTTCCAGTTAAAGGTGAGATGGTGGAGATCACTTGTAGTGTGGACAGTGGAGAGGTCATATCTCTGTAGCACCAGGTTAGGTGTGGAGTTGGGACTCTGGTATTGTCTGGCAATGGAGAAGCAGTTTTTGTGAATCTACTTGTCAAGGTCTAGGTTTAGGGGAATATTTAGTTATGCTTCCAGTGGAAAGTTTGTATATGTGTAGATCATTTTCATGTGTGAGGTGTGGGAGATATCTGGTTGTAGAACCTTGTGAGATGTGGGAAAGTGTCTATTCTTACATTGGCAATGGAGAGGTAATCTTTGTTATGCTCCTCATGAGGGTTAGGGGATTTCTGACTGTTTGCAGTGTAGCGGTTGTCTCTGATGAGTGATGTGTGGGGTGTCTCTAATAGTGTTGGCATTGGGGAGATAGCCTCGTGTTTCACCTGTGAGGGAGGGGGGGGGGTGTGGTTGTGTGAGGGTGTCACTGGTGGTGTAAACAGTTTGTAGAGGCCATTTTAGAGTAGCCTCTTGTGATGGGTAAGGTGTGAGGGTGGGGTGTTGGATTGTGGTGGCAGTGAAAGGTCATTTCTGTTCATCTGATTGTATGATGTGAGTGGTGGGGGTGGGTGTTTATGATTGTTTTTGCAGTGTAGAGATTATATCTGTGTAGCTTTTTTGAGTTGTGTGATGGTGTTTTTGGTACTAGGGGTGAGGTAAGAGGGTCATTGGTTGTGTTGGCAGTGGAAAGATTATTTCTGTGTAGTCTCTTGAGAGGTGTAAGTTGTGGGGGTGTGGTCGTGTCTCTGGTTGTTTTGGCAGTAGATTAGTCATCTCTGTGTGGGTCCTTGTGAGGTATGGGTTGGTTATTTGGGTGTGTTGGTAGTGGAGAGGTTGACTCTGTGTAGCTTCTTGTTAGGTGTGAAGTGTGGTAGGTCTCTGTTTATGTAGGTAGAGAAGAGGTCATCTCTGCGTAGCCTTTTGTGAGTTGTGTGGTGGGATTTTTTTGTAGTATAGGCAATTGAGAAGTTCTCTCTGTGTAGCTCCTTGTGAGGGGTGAGGTTTTGGGGGTATCTCTGGTTGTGTCCACTGTGGAGATGTTTTCTTGGCTGTGAAAAGGTTGTCTCTCTGCAGCTCCTTGTGATGTTTGAGATTAGGGGGGGGGGGGAGGGTGGAGAGTTTCTGATAGTGTAGGCAGTGGAGAGCTTGTTTCTTGTGTAGCTCCCTGTGTATGTTGGGGATCTCTATTTTTATTGGCAGTGGAGAGGCAATCTGTGTGTAGCTCTTTGAGAGGGGTGAGGTGTGTGGGGGTGGGGTTTCTGGTTTTGTCGGCTGTGGAGGGCTGTGTCTGTATAGCTCCAAATCAGTGGTGAAATGTGGGGAGGGTCTTTTGTTGTGTTTGCAATGGAGTGGTCTCTGTTTAGCACCTAATGAGAGGTGATGTGTGTGAGTGTGGGGTGGTGGGTCTCATGTTGTGTTACCTATGGAGAGGTTGTCTCCATGTAGCTCCAAGTGAGGGATGATGTGTGAGTGGGGGTGGGGGTGGTTGGTGTTTGGTTGTTTTGGCAGTTGGGAGGTCATCTCTGTGTAACTCCTTGTGTTTTGAAGGGTGGGTTTTTTTTTGTAATATTGGTAGTTGAATGGTAGTCTCTGTGTAGCTTCGGTGAGGTGTGAGATGTGGTAGGTCTCTGTTTGTGAAGGCTTTGAAGTGCTCGTCTCCATGTAGTTCCATGTGAAGGGTGAGTTGGTGTATATTTATTGTAGTGTTGACAGTAGAATGGTCATATCTGTTTAGCACTTTATGAGTTGTGGAGGGGGTTTCTTGTAGTGTTGGCAGTTGAGAGGTCATATATGTATAGATCCACGTCATGTGTGAAGTGTGGGAGATCTCTGGTTGTAGCACCTTGTGAGGTGTGGGGAAGGTGTGTTTTGTTATGTTGGCAGTGGTGTGTTAATCTCTGTGTTGATCCTAATCAGGATTGTGTATTTCTGATTGTCTCGGCAGTGGAAAGGTCATCTCTGTGTAGCTCCTTTTGATGGGTGATGTGTAGAGTGGGATCTCTGATTGTTTAGGCAGTGGAGAGGTAGCCTTGTGTAGCACCTCGTGAGAGTGGACGTTCTCTGGTAGTGTCGGCAGTGGATTGGCTGTCTTGGTGTAGCCTCTTGTGAGGGGTAAGGTGTGGAGGGAGTGTCTGGTTGTGTGGACAGTGAATAAGCAATTTCTGTGTAACACCTTGTGATTGTTGAGATTTGAGGTGATTTCCAGTTGTGTCAGCAGTGCAGATTTCGTGTCTGCGTATCTCTTTGTGATGAGTTAGATTAGGGGATAGTCTCTGATGGTGTTCGCAGTGGAGGGGCTGAATCTGTATAGCACTTAGTGAGGGGTGAGATGTTGTGTTGGTGGGGGGGGAGGTAGGTGGCCTCTGGTTGTGTTGCCAGTGGAGAGGTTGTCTCTGTGTAGCTCATTGTGAAGTTTGGGTGATCTCTGGTTTTGTCGGCAGTGAATAGTTCGTCTCTGTGTAGCTCTTAATGAGGGGTGAGTTTTGGGCGAAGGTATTTGGTAGTGTTGCCAGCTGAGAAGTTGACTTAGTGTAGGTCCTTCTGAGACATGAGGTGGGGAAGATCTCTGGTTGTGTTGACAGTGGAGAAGTCATTAATATGTAGCACTTTGTGAGGTTTGGAAGCTGTTTCTGGTTATGTTGGCAGTGGAGAGGTAGTCTCGTTTAGTTCCTTGTTATGGATGGGGGTGAGGGGTGGAGAGCTCATCTCTGTGTAACTCCTTTTAATGAGTGCAGTGTGGATAGATTTTTTGGTTGCATTTGCAGTTGAGAAGTTGTCTCTGTGTTGCTCCTTGTGAGGTGTGGGCGAAGTCTCTTGTGGTGTCAGCTGTGGTGAGGTTATATTTGTGTAGCTCTTTCAGATGGGTGGGGCTCCTAGTGATGGGTGAGGTGTGGGGTGTGGGTCTCTGGTTGTGCTGCCAGTGCAAATCTCAGAATATTTGTATTTTTATCAGAGAAAAGAAAATTTAATGTAGTCCCTATTCCTATAATATGTTAAAAAAGCTTGTGCAATTTTTTGGTTCCACTTCCAGCATTGCTATTTATTAATGCCTGTATAATGTCACCAATTCTATTGTATCAGGTTCCGATATCTAAGTAGGCATGACAATAGCAATGTGATGTAATTATAAAAGTCTCCTATTATAAGGACAAATTTTTCAAAATTTCTGGTGGCATGTGTTTCAGCGGGAGGTTCAAATTTCAGTCTGTGAAACTTTTTTTCTAGGGGAGAGAACTGGGTTTGCACTGCAGTGTGGTATTTCTTGGAAGTCTATCTGACCAGCCCACTATTTCTGGACAAAGTAAGAATTTCAATAGTGGTTAATATACTCTCAACATTTGGTGGCCCCCAAAATATAGCTGATTTTCTAAAGGACGTCCAGCAGTTGTTCTTCCAGCAGTTGTGGGTTTGCTGACATTTTGTCCATCCATTTAAAAACATGACTGAAATGAATAAAGAAAAGAATTATATGGAATTCTAAATATAAAATTTTGGTCTGACTTGAAGGAGGGTGGGGGAGACCTTTCCTAGTGATAGTCTTGTTTGTCTGGTATATGCTTGTGAAGAAAGTTCTGTGAATGTTGGACTCCAATCTAGTGTGATAGTCATTCCAAATTAATTTACTAAATTTGCACAATAATTAGCTGAGATTTACTAGTGGGATAAAATTTGCCCTCATTAAATCATGTGAGGGTTATTTTATTTTTTTTGTGTGTGTGTGTGTATGTAAGTGTGTCTGATTAAATTTGCTGCTGGTTTGTAAAAATTGAACACCTGCTAGACTTGCCTTTTGATTTAGGCATAAAAAATATTTTTATGCCAGGCTGGTGTGGTTTGGGCCAGGGTGGGGGGGGGGGGTGGAGTGAAGGGTTGGGTGTGTTAGTTTATTTCAGAGCAGCTGAATTTAGGCCATGAAGTGTTCTTTTTTTTTATAGGGAGGGTGATATGTGTGGTGGATCCTGTCTTTGGTAGTGTAGGCAGTGGAAATATCATCTCTGTGTAGCTGCTTGTGAATGTATGGGATCACAAGTTTTGCTAGCAGTGGAGAGGCAGACTCTGTTTAGCTCCAAGTGAGGGGTGTGTTGTGAGGGGGGAGGGGGGGGGTGGGGGTAGCAGGATGGTGGGCTCTTGTGGTGTTACCAGTGGAGAGTTTGTTTCTGTGTAGCACTTTGTAGGATGTGAGTTGGGTGAAATCACTGTTGTGTTGACAGTGGAGTAATCAACTATATGTAGCACCTTGTTCAGTGTGGAGGGTGTCTCAGGTTATGCTAGCAATGAAGAGGTAGTCTCATGTAGCTCCTTGTGATGGTTGGGGGTGGGTGTCTTTGGTTGTGTCTGCAGTGGAGTGGTCATCTCTATGTAACTCCTTAAGATTGATGAGGTGTGGGGTGGTGGGGTGGGGGCAATGGGGAGAGGGGATCTCTTGTAATTTTTCCTGTGCATATGCCATCTTTATGTACCTCATTGGCAGTTGTGAAATGTGTGTGTGAAGGGACTTTGGTTGTGTCTGAGTGGAGTGGTCCTCTTTGTGTAATTCCTTGTGATGGGTGAGGTGTGTGTGGGGGTGGGGTGTCTCTTGTAATGTTGCCAGTGCAGAGGCCATCTTTATGTACCTCTTTGACAGGTGTGAAGTGTGTGTGTGTGTGAAGGGTCTCTGATTGTGTCTGCAATGGCTGGTTGTCTCTGATTAGCACCTTATCAGTGGTGAAGTGTGTGTGTATGTGTGTGTGATTTGGTGAGGGGAGGGGTCTTAGGTTGAGTTGCCTGTGGATAGGTTTTCTCTATGTAGCTCTAAGTGACGGGTGAAGTGTGTGTTTGGGGGGGGTGGGGGTGGGTCTTAGATTCAGTTGCCTGTGGAGAGGTTTTCTCTATGTAATTCCTAATGATGTGTGAAGTGTGTGTGTGTGTGTGTGTGTGTGTCGAGGTGGGTACATCTCAGGTAATGTTTTCACTGGAGAAGTGATCTTTGTGTAGCTCCTTGAGAGTGGTGAGGTGTGTTGGAAGGGGTCTCTGGTTGTGTCAGCATTGGAGGGCAGTCCCTTTATAGCTTCTTGTAAATTCTTAAATTTGTGTTTGGGGTGGGGTGGGTGTTTACTGGTTGTGTTGTTAAAAATGTTGCTATGCTTGGTATGGGTGGGATGGGGTGGGTGTGATGTATGAGTCTGTCACAGAACAATTGAATTTAGGCTACGATATGCTCTGTTCATAGGGGAAAATGTTCATACTAGCCATTTTGAATTAGTCATGTATTTATCTTATTACTGCAGTCTGAAATCATAACAAATAGTCCGGAAAGATAGTCATCTGAATAACTAAAGCATGTGGTATTCTTTTTGAGAATGAAAATAAGAAATTTAGAAGTAGTAAATGTATTTGGTTGATCCAGTTGGTGTTATTTGACTTGTGTTAAGAAATTGTCAGTTATGTTTACCTCAATATTGTAGTGAACTATGTTGGGCAGCATGAAGTACCTCATTTAATATTACTGTGGATCAGGTGAGAACTATTAATTTTTCTACATATTGATGGGTTTATTAGTTTTTCCTCAATCACCAACAGCATGTTCAACCAATTGAAAGAGCATTCCTCTGCTGTCCAGCTGTGCCACTCTTCTCCTCCTCTGGACAATGGCAAGAGGAGGATGAGGAGCCAGGGGATGGACATCGAGTCAGGTGGGGCAGAGATCGAGTGGACTGAGCATGTCAGCAGCTCTTTGGGTTGCACGTTCTTTTACAATAAGCAACTGGACATGTCTCAGTGGAAGACTCCTATGGGGATGGTGAAGAGGTAAGGGGTAATGCAGGGGAATGAGAAGGGGGCATTATGGCTTTGTTCATTCGTGTTTGCCTTATTGTTGTGTGTTGGGCCTAGTTGATGCATGTTGGTCTTGTTGATTCGTTTAGGCCTTGTTTATTGGTATATGATTTGTGGATGGGTGTTGACCTTATTGATGCATGTTAGCTTATTTGATGCATCTTGGCCATGATGATTCGTCTTGGCCTAGTAGATGTGTGTTGACCTAGTGGATGTGTGTTGATATAGTCGATGCGTGTCTGTCTTGTTGTGTGTCTGCTTTGTTGAAGCGTGTTGGCTGGGTTGTTTAGTGTTGGCCAAGTTGGTGCGTGTTTGCGTTGTGGATGTGTGTTGGCCTTATGGATGTGTTTTGAACATGGTGATGTGTGTTGGCCTTGTAGATGTGTGTTGTTGTCCTTGTTGAAGTGTGTTGGTTTAGTTGATGTGTATTGGCCTTGGAGTTGCATGTTGGCCTTGGAGATACATGTTGGCCTTGTTTATGTGTGTGGATATAGTTGATGCGTGCTGGCCTTTTTGCATGTTGGCTTATTAGATTCATGGTGGTCTTGTTGTATAGTATTGGCCTCATTGTTGCGAATTTGCCTTTTTGATTCATGTGGGCATTTATGATATGTGTTGGCATTTACGCTCCTCTCCCGCATGACAACAAAAGGAGGATGAGGACAATGACAGGATAATCAAGTCAGATGGGGTCAACGGTGAGTGGACTGAGCATGTCAGCAGCTCTTTTGGTTGCACATTCTTTTACAAGAAGCAACTGGACATGTCTCAGTGGAAGACTCCAATGGGGATGCTGAAGAAGTAAGGGGTAATGCAGGGGAATGAGAAGGGGGCATTACGGCTTTGTTCATTCGTGTTTGCCTTATTGATGTGTGTTAGCCTAGTTGATGCATATTGGTCTTGTTGATTGGTCTAGGCCTTGTTTATTAGTATCTGCTTTGTGGATGGGTGTTGGCCTTATTGATGCATGTTAGATTATTTGATGCATTTTGGCCATGATGATTCGCCTTGACCTAGTAGATGTGTGTTGACCTAGTGGATGTGTGTTGACCTAGTGGATGTGTGTTGATATAGTCGATGCATGTGTGTCTTGTTGTTTTTTGGCTTGTTGATGCGCTTTGGCTGGGTTGCTTGGTGTTGGCCTATTTGGTGCGTGTTTGCCTTGTGGATGAGTGTTGGCCTTATGGATTTGTTTTGAACATTGCGACTTGTGTTGGCCTTGTTGATGTGTGTTTTCCTTGTTGAAGTGTGTTGGTTTTGTTGATGTGTGTTGGTCTTGGAGTTGCATGTTGGCCTTGGAGATGCATGTTGGCCTTGTTTATGTGTGTGGATATAGTTGATGTGTGCGGGCCTTGTTGCATGTTGGCTTATTAGATTCATGGTGGTCAAGTTGTATAGTATTGTCCTCATTGTTGCATATTTGCCTTTTTGATTAATGTGGGCATTTATGATGCGTGTTGGCATTTACGCTCCTCTCCCGCATGACAACAAAAGGAGGATGAGGAGCAAGGACAGTGACATCAAGTCAGATGGCATCGACGATGAGAGGTCTGAGCATGTCAGCAACTCTCGTGGTCGCACATTCTTCTTCAACAAGAAACTGGACGTGAAACAGTGGGAGACCCCTAAGGGGATGGTAAAAAGGTAAGGGGTAGTGGAGGGGAGTACAAGTGGGGCATTGTAAAGTGGGAGAAATACCACATGCTGCCATTGCCACACTTATCTGTGTTGGATGTATAGCTCTGAATGACTATGGGAATGATAATTTTCTTCTTTTTTCTGCTATATATGTTGATCAGTTATGCTTCTCTTTTTGGATGGATGCAGGGCTCGTTTGGACTCTGCCCAACTTACAACTGCACACCGTGAGAGAGTGGTGAAGATTTCTAGTGGTGGTAGACGTGATGGTGGTGGTGGTCATAACAACAGGAAGAGACAGAAAGACAGGTGAGGCTTGTTGTGGTGTGTGTGACTTTAAATCCCCTGTATGCAGTAAGTGAACATCTGAGATTGGGAGAATTGGCCATGTTTTCATGAAATACTAATTAGTGTAATCTAATGGGGCAGCACAGTATTGCGAATCTTGACAAAGTGTTTTAACGTTAAATGGAATCAATTAAAGCTTGGCATTGCATTGTGTTGTGTGTATATGAGATGTGCATGCGTGCATGTCCATCTGTTTGCCTGCCTATGTGAGAGTGTATGCGTGTGCTCTGCGTCTGTCTCTTTGTGTATGCTATGTGTCTGTGTGCGTGCATGTTATGAATCTGTCTATCCTTATGTGCATGTGTGTGCAAGCATGTGATGACAATCAATGGATGTTTTTATTCACTCCCCTTCCTCACCACTACCCACTCCCCCACATTTATAGAGATTTTTTTAGAACAGAAATGGAAATAATCCATCTATCATGCATGAATGGTGACTGAACATAGAGAATAGTGGTGTGATAATCTTTCCAAAATGGTGTTGTGAGGGAGGGTGCATGGGGAGTATACAGTACGCTCTCCACCCGTGCTACAAGTACTTGGCTCTTTCTATTCCATGCATCTATTACGTAATCTAATTATTGTCAGTATATTCTTCTGCCGATAACATTTGATTTCCATCATGTGAGATTAAAAGACAGAAGTGAGCCAAACAGTTCAGGCATGGTCATATTGCCGTGCACATCTCCTTAATGCAGTTGTGAACCGATATCTTCCTTTCGCTGTTTTTGACATATGCTAAATAGACTTCCATTCTCCACTGATATCATTTGATAGGAGTGCTGTTTTACAATTGATGAGTTGTTTAATAGATTCCTGAATGTATAGACTGCACTAACCACTACCCCCCTCCACAAACATCTGCTTAAAATACTGAACGGAACCTTGGTGAGATATAGAAGGTGGGAATGCATTATTGGAAATGGAAGGCACTGGCCAACTAATCAGTCAGTGTTATACAATTCTTAGAGTAGGCACTGTGTCACTTTTCTCCTTCACTATGAAATACTGTCTCTTACACGCACACACTCATGCATGCACGCACACACACACACACACACACACACACACACACCTCCTCTAACGTCTTTACTCGTAATAGCTTGTACAGCCATTATAAGATTAATCTTTACTTATACCTTTACATTTTTAATATACATCATAAATAATATGTGAGGCCATGTTGAATAACATGTCTTTGTTTGTGTCCCCAGAGGAAGTCTCACAGCCACTCCCACTCCTCGTCCCCTGCCAACTTGGTCCCATGGAACAGCAGCAACACCAGCAGCAACACCAGCAGCAACACCAGCAGCAACACCAGCAGCAACACCAGCAGCAACACCAGCAGCATCACCAGCAGCAACACCAGCAGCACTGCAGCTGATGGAGGTCACAGTCTCAAACATGGCAGCTCCATCCACTCCAGGAGTGTTGCAGGTAGGCTAGGGCTAAGTTAGGGATAGGGTAGGGCTAAGGGTGGAGCTGGCAGAAGGGCTGGGTTTAGGGCTAGGGCCTAGTGGTGGTGTGGTGGTGTGGTGGTGTGGTGGAGTACTTGGAGAATAGTAAATATATGGCTATCTGACAGTCCATGAATACTGGTTGATGTGAGATGTATTGATCTGGACAGATAACTTTATTGACGTCTACTCTGGGATTGTGGCATGTGTTGCTATACGTTTGCACTGTCAACATCTTTCGTGACTGTTGAAGGCCTCTTTTTAGTGGTGTATGGCTATCCTTGCACTGTCAACTTCCTTCATGGCTGTTGAACGCCTCCAGGTGTTTGTGTGGCAATAGCTTCTGTTGAAGGCATCCTTGTAGTGGTGTGTGTGTGTGGCTATGGCTAGGGCTAGGGCTGTTTAATGTCTCCTTTTAGTGGGGTGTGTGGCTATACCCTTGCACAATCGATATCCTTCATGGCTTTTTAATATTTCTATGTAGTTGTGTATGTGGCTATACCCTTGCACTCCCAACATCCTTCATGTCTGTTGAAGCTTCCTTGTAGTGATATGTGTGTCTAAACCCTTGCACTATAAACATCTTTCATGACTGTTGAAGGTCTCCTTGTAGTGTAGTGAGATGTGACGCACTGTCAACATCTTTATCGCTGTAGAAGCCTCTTTGTTGTTGTGCGTGTGACTATACCCTTGCACTGTCAACATCCTTCATGGCTGTTGAACGCCTCCTTGTAGTGGTGTATTTGGCTATATCCTTGCACTGTCAACATCTTTCATGGATATTGAAGGTCTCCTTGTGGTGGTGTATATTGCTGACATGGCAAAACAGGGGGGAATCTTACTTGTGGTAGTCTGGTGTGTACTTTTAATGATTCCTTTTCCAGTTATCACAACTGCATTGTACTTTTTTCATACAAAGTAGTTACAGAGAATTTAATGTCATGTTATCTGACCAAAAAATATTTTTGGAATTTTATACTTGTGCAAGTTTACTAGTTGATCCCTGCAGAGGGTATAATGCAAGTGTGTTCATAGGTGGGCAAGTGTGTGTGTGTGTGTGTGTGTGTGTGCGCGCGTGTGTGTGTGTGTTTGTGGGTGTGTGTGTGTGTCTGTGTGTGTGTGTGTGTGTGCCCATGCGCATGTGTTTATGTTTAAGTGTGTTTTGCCTTTTTCTGTGATGAACTAGAGAAGTATTTACAAGAGGGGAATGGTCAACTTGGCCATGCACTTCAGTCTTGCATAACTAAGTTTAACCTCACCAACTTGCCACATGTGTCTGATTTCTGCAGGCTGTGCTTCATGAAGGCCTTGTTGAAGACCTGGAGGGTGTGATGTGGCAGGACTCACTTGCTGACTAGTTAACTAACAGACTTCTCTAACCTAGTATTATCAACTTTTGTTATATATTTTTGCATGAATATTATTATGCTACCAAAACATATAAGGTTGGCTTTTTGCACATACAAGATTCTATTCCCTTGTATTGAGAGTATGCATGCATGGGGCTATTGCACGTGATGCGTACATGCAAAGATTTCCCCCCAGTCACTGTTGACCTAGTTTAACTGAGCCAGTAGCTTAATTGACTCTAAACTCTCAAAATTAGTGTGTTGACAAATCCCTTTCGTAACATTTGTTTGTATAATGTTTGGAGAGGCAATAGCATAGGTAATCAACACTTTTTTTTTTTTTTTTTTTAATTTTTAAATTCTCTTCACTATGCATCTGGTGCCAAATGAGCAACGTGAGCTTGCTTGAGATCTACTGAAAAGATACAGTGAAGCCCTCTTCTAGGACAAATTAAGTAGAGCATATTGTTCCTTTAGAGAGTAGATCATGTTCTGGACAATGGTTGACAAATTCTGAGCACTTTTTTAAGTCGATGCCTCTTCATTTTCAAACAAAATTTAAGCTAGTGAAGACCAAAAATATGCTAAAAATATTATACCAAGAACTCTATGCTATTATTACATTAATATTGTTTATTTACTTACCTCTAATAAAGTAAAGCAGTCCTATAGGTATATTAGCATCAATAATAATACATTCAGCATGAAAACATGGAGATTTGCTGTAATTTAATTCTGTTAATCTTTATCAACCAGATTTTTCACATCACAATTGGATTCTTCTTCAATATTTGGCTACACAGCTGAGTAAAATTTTGATAAAAACATTTTGGATCAATGAAAAATTAGTGCAGCATTTACACTTAATGAAAAGATAGATTTAATTTTTAGAATATCCCAGATTTTTCAGGGGCATTTATTTTTTGGGACATCATGCTTGTGAACTTAATTTTTGTAGTGTTAACAGGGAAAATTGGCTTCACAGCAGCACTATCATTGATTACTGGCTTCGAAGTCTTTAGTCTTTGTAGGGACATGAATCACTTTCCAAAAGTTGGTTAGGTTGGGGGGTGGAGGGTGGGAAGAGGTTTGATGATTTTTTTTTTTTTTTCTTTTTTTAATTCTTGGATAGGAAGCTGTTAAATAAGTTGTAGTAAATGGCTTTGCAAATGATTGCTTGAGAACCTATGAAATCAGAAGGTTTTGTAAGTGATTAATTAAAGAAAACTATAAATGGTAATCCACAGTGCCTTGGAATGATCTATATCCAACAGTTACACCAATTTCTATAACTTATAGCAAAGTCCCTTTATAAAATAAATAAATTGGTTTGAAATATAATTATATTATGATTCTATTATGAAAATCTTCAGAGTTTACCATTTGTACATTTTAAGTTTTTGTATGTTTGTTTATTTATTTTTTTTTTATATTACACTTCGCATAATGCAAATAATATGATCTATTGAAGTTTGTTACCATTTTAACTGGATGCTGACAACAGCATCAGTCTACAAAGTTTGTTTTTCTGATCAAATAGGATAAAAAAAGGGCCAGAAATCAGACAAGCCAAAAAATGAGAAATATCAAACCATCCTAGAAATCAACTTAGTTTCAAGCCAAAATAGGAAAGAATAAACCAAGTGCTATCAAAATGAGCCAGTTTCCAAAAATTTGACCTTAAAAAAAAAAAAAAAAAAAAAAAAAAAAAAAAATACAGTTGACAAATATGTTCTGAACAGGGTTTTTTTCTTCATGTAATTAAAAATTGTATGAAATTTTGTATTGGAACTGTTTATATTTGGTAAATATTGGTTCTAGTCTGCAGTGTTTGTTTTGGCAGTAGAGTGGTCATCTCTGTGTGGCTCCTTATGAGGTGTGGGGTGGGTTATTTTGGTGTGTTGGTAGTGGAGAGGTTGTCTCTGTGTAGCTTCTTGTGAGTTGTAGTGTGTTATTCTATTATTGAGCGGCTGAATTTAGGCTATGAAGTGCTCTTTTTTATATTGGGAGGGGTGATGTGTGTGTGGGGCAAGGGGTGGTGGTCCTGTCTTTGCTAGTGTAGGCAGTGGAAATATCATCTCTGTGTAGCTGCTTGTGAAGGTAGGGGAATCTGTGGTTGTGTTAGCAGTGGAGAGGGAGACTCTGTTTAGCTCTAAGTGAGGGGTGAGGAGTGGTGGGGGGTGGGGGGAGTAGGACAGTGTTACCAGTGGAGAGTTTGTTTCTGTGTAGCTCCTTGTAGGATGTGAGGTGGGTGAAATCCCTGTGGTGTTGACAGTGGAGAAATCATCTATATGTAGCACCTTGTTCAGTGTGGAGGGTGTTTCAGGTTAAGTTAGCAATGGTGAGGTAGTCTCATGTAGCTCCTTGTGATGGTTGGGGGGGGGGCGGTATCTTTGTTTGTATCTGCAGTGGAGTGGTCATCTCTATTTTACTCCTTTTGATGAGAGAGGTGTGGGGTGGGGATTTCTTTTAATGTAACCAGTGCAGAGGCCATCTTTATGTACCATATTCGCAGATGTGAAATGAGTGTGTAAAGGGTCTTTGGTTGTGTCTGCAGTGAAGTGGTCATATCTGTGTAACTCCTTTTGATGGGTGAGGTTTGTTGGGGCAGGGGGGTAGGGGGAAAGGGGTGTCTCTTGTAATGTTGCCAGTGCAGAGGAAATCGTTATGTACCTACTTGACAGGTGTGAATTGTTTGCGTGTGAAGGGTCTCTGGTTGTGTGTGCAGTGGCTGGCCTTCTCTGTGTAGCTCCTTATCAGTGTGTTGGTGTTGGGGGTTGGGGAGGGGTCATAGGTTGTGTTGCCTGTGGAGAGGTTTTCTCTATGTAGCTCCTAGTGATGGGTGAAATATGTATGTGCGTGTGTGGGGTGAGTGGTGGTGGGTGTTATCTGTGTAGCACCAGGTTAGGTGTGGAGTGGGGTCTCTGGTAGTGTCTGGCAATGGAGAAGCAGTTTTTGTGAATCTACTTGTGAAGGTCTAGGTATGAGGGGAATATCTGGTTATGCTTCCAGTGGAGAGTTTGTATATGTGTAGATCATTTTCATGTGTGAGGTGTGGGAGATATCTGGTTGTAGAACCTTGTGAGATGTGGGAAAGTGTCTATTCTTACATTGGCAATGGAGAAGTAATCTTTGTGTTGCTCCTCATGAGGGTTGGGGGATTTCTGACTGTTTGCAGTGGAATGGTTGTCTCTGACGAGTGATGTGTGGGGTGTCTCTAATAGTGTTGGCATTGGAGAGATAGCCTCGTGTTTCACCTGTGAGGGAGGGGGGGGGGGGGTGTGGTGGTGTGAGGGGGTCACTGGTGGTGTAAACAGTTTGTAGAGGCCATCTTAGAGTAGCCTCTTGTGATGGGTAAGGTGTGAGGGTGGGGTGTTGGATTGTGGTGGCAGTGAAAGGTCATTTCTGTTCATCTGATTGTATGATGTGAGTGGTGGGGATGGGTGTTTATGATTGTTTTTGCAGTGTAGAGATTATTTCTGTGTAGCTTTTTTGAGTTGTGTGGTGGTGTTTTTGGTACTAGGGGTGAGGTAAGAGGGTCATTGGTTGTGTTGTCAGTGGAAAGATCATTTCTGTGTAGTTTCTTGAGAGGTGTAAGTTGTGGGGGGTGTGGTCGTGTCTCTAGTTGTTTTCGCAGCAGATTAGTCATCTCTGTGTGGCTCCTTGTGAGGTGTGGGGTTGGTTATTTGGGTGTGTTGGTAGTGGAGAGGTTGACTCTGTGTAGCTTCTTGTGAGGTGTGAAGTGTGGTAGGTCTCTGTTTATGTAGGTAGAGAAGAGGTCATCTCTGCGTTGCTTTTTGTGAGTTGTGTGGTGGGATTTTTTTGTAGTATAGGCAATTGAGAAGTTCTCTCTGTGTAGCTCCTTTTGAGGGATGAGGTTTTGGGGGTATCTCTGATTGTGTCCTTTGTGTGAGGTCGTCTTGGCTGTGAAAAAGTTGTCTCTCTGCAGCTCCTTGTGATGTTTGAGATTAGGGGGGGGAGGGTGGAGAGTTTCTGATAGTGTAGGCAGTGGAGAGCTCGTTTCTTGTGTAGTTTCTTGTGTATGTTGGGGATCTCTATTTTTATTGGCAGTGGAGAGGCGATCTGTGTGTAGCTCTTTAAGAGGGGTGAGGTGTGTGGGGGTGGGGTTTCTGGTTTTGTCGGCTGTGGAGGGCTGTGTCTGTATAGCTCCAAATCAGTGGTGAAATGTGGGGAGGGTCTTTTGTTGTGTTTGCAATGGAGTGGTCTCTGTTTAGCACCTAATGAGAGGTGATGTGTGTGGGGGTGGGGTGGTGGGTCTCATGTTGTGTTACCTATGGAGAGGTTGTCTCTATGTAGCTCCTAGTGAGGGATGAGGTGTGAGTGGGGGGGGGGTGGTGGGTGTTTGGTTGTTTTGGCAGTTGGGAGGTCATCTCTGTGTAACTCCTTGTGATTTGAAGGGTGGGTTTTTTTTGTTGTAATATAGGTAGTTGAATGGTAGTCTCTGTGTAGCTTCGGTGAGGTGTGAGGTGTGGTAGGTCTCTGTTTGTGAAGGCTTTGAAGTGCTGGTCTCCATTTAGTTACATATGAAGGGTGAGTTGGTGTATATTTCTTGTAGTGTTGACAGTAGAGTGGTCATATCTGTGTAGCACTTTATGAGTTGTGGAGGGGGTTTCTTGTAGTGTTGGCAGTTGAGAGGTCATATATGTGTAGATCCACATCATGTGTGAAGTGTGGGAGATCTCTGGTTGTAGCACCTTGTGAGGTGTGGGGAAGGTGTGTTTTGTTATGTTGGCAGTGGAGTGGTAATCTCTGTGTTGATCCTAATCAGGATTGTGTATTTCTGATTGTCTCGGCAGTGGAAAGATCATCTCTGTGTAGCTCCTTTTGATGGGTGATGTTTAGGGTGGGGTCTCTGATTGTTTCTGCAGTGGAGAAGTAGCCTTGTGTAGCCCCTCGTGAGAGTGGACGTTCTCTGGTAGTGTCGGCAGTGTATTTGCAGTCTTGGTGTAGCTTATTGTGAGGGGTAAGGTGCGGAGTGGAGTGTCTGGTTGTGTGGACAGTGAATAAGCAATTTCTGTGTAACACCTTGTGATTGTTGAGATTTGAGGGGATTTCCAGTTGTGTCAGCAGTGGAGAGTTCGTGTCTGTGTATCTCCTTGTGATGAATTAGGTTAGGGTGTAGTCTCTGATAGTGTTTGCAGTGGAGAGGCTGACTCTGTATAGCACTTAGTGAGGGGTGAGATGTTGTGTGGGTGGGGGAGGGGGTAGGTGGCCTCTGGTTGTGTTGCCAGTGGAGGGCTTTCTCTCTGTGTAGCTCATTGTGAAGGTTGGGTGATCTCCGGATTTGTCTGCAGTGAATAGTTCGTCTCTGTGTAGCTCTTAATGAGGGGTGAGTTTTGGGGGGAGGTGTTTGGTTGTGTTGCTAGTGGAGAAGTTGACTTAGTGTAGGTCCTTCTGAGACATGAGGTGGGAAAGATCTCTGGTTGTGTTGACAGTGGAGAAGTCATTTATGTGTAGCACTTTGTGAGGTTTGGAGGCTGTTTCTGGTTATGTTGGCAGTGGAGAGGTAGTCTCGTTTAGTTCCTTGTTATGGATGGGGGTGAGGGGTGGAGAGCTCGTCTCTGTGTTACTCCTTTTAATTAGTGCAGTGTGGATGGATTTTCTGGTTGCATTGGCGTGGAAGGATTTTCTGGTTGCATTTGCAGTTGAGAAGTTGTCTCTGTTTTGCTTCTTGTGAGGTGTGGGCGAAGTCTCTTGTGGTGTCAGCTGTGGTGAGGCTATCTTTTTGTTGCTCTTTGAGATGGGTGAGGCTCCTAGTGATGGGTAAGCTGTTGGGTGTGGGTCTCTGGTTGTGCTGCCAGTGCAAATCTCTGAATATTTGTAATTTCTATAAGAGAAAAGAAAATTTAATGTAGTCCCTATTCCTATAATATGTTAAAAAAGCTTGAGCAATTTTTTGGTTCCACTTCCAGCATTGCTATTTATTAATGCCTGTATAATGTCACTAATTCTATTGTATCAGGTTCGGATACCTAAGTAGGCATGGCAATAGCAATGTGATGTAATTATAAAAGTCTCCTATTATAAGGACATATTTTTCAAAATTTCTGGCGGCTAGGGCTAGGGCTAGGGCTAGAGCGGGAGGTTCAAATTTCAGTCTGTGAAACTTTTTTTCTAGGGGAGATAACTGGGTTTGCAATGCAGTGTGGTATTTCTTGGAAGTCTATCTGACCAGCCCACTATTTCTGGACCAAGTAAGAATTTCAATATTGTTCGTCCAGCAATTGTGGGTTTGCTGAAATTTTGTCCATCCTTTTAAAAACATGACTGAAATGAATAAAAAAAAGAATTATATGGAATTCTAAATATAAAATTTTGGTTTGACTTGAAGGAGGGTGGGGGAGACCTTTCCTAGTGATAGTCTTGTTTGTCTGGTATATGCTTGTGAAGAAATTTCTGTGAATGTTGGACTCCAATCTAGTGTGATAGTCATTCCAAATTAATTTACTAAATTTGCACAATAATTAGCTGAGATTTACAAGTGGGATAAAATTTGCCCTCATTAAATCATGTGAGGGTTATTTTAATTTTTTTTTGTGTGTGTGTGTATGTAAGTGTGTCTGAATAAATTTGCTGCTGGTTTGTAGAAATTGAACATCTGCTAGACTTGCCTTTTGATTTAGGCATTAAAAAATGTTTGTATGCCATGATGGTCGTGTTTGGGGGGGGAGGGGGGTGAAGGGTTGGTTGTGTTAGTTTATTTCAGAGCAGCTGAATTTAGGCCACGAAGTGCTCTTTTTTTATATTGGGAGGGTGATGTGTGTGGGGGATCCTGTCTTTGGTAGTTTAGGCAGTGGAAATATCATCTCTGTGTAGCTGCTTGTGAATGTAAGGGATCTCAAGTTGTGTTAGCAGTGCAGAGGCAGACTCTGTTTAGCTCCAAGTGAGGGTTGTGTTGTGTGGGGTGGGGGGGTGGGTGTAGCAGGATGGTGGGCTCTTGTGGTGTTACCAGTGGAGAGTTTGTTTCTATGAGGCACTTTGTAGGATGTGAGTTGGGTGAAATCACTGTTGTGTTGACAGTGGAGTAATCAACTATATGTAGCACCTTGTTCAGTGTGGAGGGTGTCTCAGGTTATGCTAGCAATGAAGAGGTAGTCTCATGTAGCTCCTTGTGATGGTTGGGGGTGGGTGTCTTTGGTTGTGTCTGCAGTGGAGTGGTCATCTCTATGTAACTCCTTAAGATAGGTGAGGTGTGGAGTGGTGGGGTGGGGGGCAGGGGAGAGGGGATATCTTGTAATTTTGCCTGTGCATATGCCATCTTTATGTACCTCATTGGCAGTTGTGAAATGTGTGTGTGAAGGGACTTTGGTTGTGTCTGAGTGGAGTGGTCCTCTCTGTGTAACGCCTTGTGATGGGTGAGGTGTGAGTGGGGGTGGGGGTGTCTCTTGTAATGTTGCCAGTGCAGAGGCCATCTTTATGTACCTCCTTTGCAGGTGTGAAGTGTGTGTGTGTGTGAAGGGTCTCTGATTGTGTCTGCAGTGGCTGGTTATCTCTGAATAGCACCTTATCAGTGGTGAAGTGTGTGTGTATGTGTGTGTGATTTGGTGAGGTCAGGGGTCTTTGGTTGAGTTGCCTGTGGATAGGTTTTCTCTCTGTAGCTCTTAGTGATGGGTGAAGTGTGTGTTTGGGTGGGGTGGGGGGTGGTGAGGTTCTTAGATTCAGTTGCCTGTGGAGAGGTTTTCTCTATGTAACTCCTAATGATGAGTGAAGTGTGTTTGTGTTTTTTTGTGTGTGTGTGTGTGTGTGTGTGTGGAGGTGGGTACGTCTCTGATAGTGATTTAACTGGAGAAGTGATCTTTTTGTAGCTCCTTGAGAGTGGTGAGATGTGTTGGGAAGGGGTCTCTGGTTGTGTCAGCATTGGAGGGCAGTCCCATTATAGGATCTTGTAAAGTCTTAAATTTGTGTTTGGGGTGGGGTGGGTGTTTACTGGTTGTGTTGTTAAAAATGTTGCCATGCTGGCATGGGTGGGGTGGGATGGGGTGGGTGTGATGTATTAGTCTGTCACAGAAAATTGAATTTAGGCTACGATATGCTCTGTTCTTGGTGGAAAATGTTCATACTAGCCATTTTGAATTAGTCATGTATTTATCTTATTACTGCAATCTGAAATCATAACAAATAGTCCGGAAAGATAGTCATCTGAATAACTAAAGCATGTGGTATTCTTTTTGAGAATGAAAATAAGAAATTTAGAAGTAGTAAATGTATTTGGTTGATCCAGTTGGTGTTATTTGGCTTGTGTTAAGAAATTTTCAGATATGTTTTACCTCAGTTTTGTAGTGAACTATGTTGGGCAGCATGAAGTACCTCATTTAATAGTACTGTGAATCAGGTGGGAATTATTAATTTTTTTACATATTAATGGGTTTATTAGTTTTTCCTCAATCAACAACAGCATGTACAACAAATTGAAAGAGCATTCCTCTTCTGCCCAGCTGTGCCACTCTTCTCCTCCTCTGGACAATGGCAAGAGGAGGATGAGGAGCCAGGGGATGGACATCGAGTCAGGTGGGGCAGAGATCGAGTGGACTGAGCATGTCAGCAGCTCTTTTGGTTGCACATACTTTTACAGTAAGCAACTGGACATGTCTCAGTGGAAGACTCCTATGGGGATGGTGAAGAGGTAAGGGGTAATGCAGGGGAATGAGAAGGGGGCATTATGGCTTTGTTCATTCGTGTTTGCCTTATTGTTGTGTGTTGGGCCTAGTTGATGCATGTTTGTCTTGTAGATTCGTTTAGGCCTTGTTTATTGGTATATGATTTGTGGATGGGTGTTGACCTTATTGATGCATGTTAGCTTATTTGATGCATCTTGGCCATGATGATTCGTCTTGGCCTAGTAGATGTGTGTTGACCTAGTGGATGTGTGTTGACATAGTCGATGCGTGTCTGTCTTGTTGTGTGTCTGCTTTGTTGAAGCGTGTTGGCTGGGTTGTTTAGTGTTGGCCTAGTTGGTGCTTGTTTGCATTGTGGATGCGTGTTGGCCTTAAGGATGTGTTTTGAACATGGTGATGTGTGTTGGCCTTGTAGATGTGTGTTGTTGTCCTTGTTGAAGTGTGTTGGTTTAGTTGATGTGTGTTGGCCTGGGAGTTGCACATGTTGGCCTTGGAGATGCATGTTGGCCTTGTTTATGTGTGTGGATATAGTTAATGCGTGCTGGCCTTGTTGCATGTTGGCTTATTAGATTCATGGTGGTCTTGTTGTATAGTATTGTCCTCATTGTTGCATATTTGTCTTTTTGATTCATGTGGGCATTTATGATGTGTGTTGGCATTTACGCTCCTCTCCCGCATGACAACAAATGGAGGATGAGGAGTAAGGACAGGATAATGAAGTCAGATGGCGTTCACGATGAGAGGACTGAGCATGTCACCAACTCTCATGGTCGCACATTCTTCTTCAACCAGAAACTGGACGTGAAACAGTGGGAGACCCCTAAGGGGATTGTGAAGAGGTAAGGAGTTGTGGAGGGGAGTACAAGTGGGGCATTTTAAAGTGGGAGGCATACCACATGCTGTCATTGCCACACTAATCTGTGTGGGATGTATAGCTCTGAAGGACTATAGGAATGATAATTTTCTTCTTTTTTCTGCAATATATGTTGATCAGTTATTCTTCTCTTTTTGGATGTCCATCTGTTTGCCTGCCTATGTGAGAGTGTATGCATGTGCTCTGCATCTGTCTCTTTGTGTATGCTATGTGTCTACTTGCGTGCATGTTATGCATCTGTCTATCCTTATGTTCATGTGTGTGCAAGCATGTGATGATAATCTATGGATGTTTTTATTCACTCCCCTTCCTCACCACTACCCACCCTCCCACATTTATTGTGATTTTTTTAGAACAGATTTGGAAATAATCCATCTATCATGCATGAATGGTGACTGAACATAGAGAATAGTGGTGTGATAATCTTTCCAAAATGGTGTTGTGAGGGAGGGTGCATGGGGAGTATACAGTAGGCACTCCACCCGTGCTACAAGTACTTGGCTCATTCTATTCCATGCATCTATTACGTAATCTAATTATTGTCAAAATTTTCTGCCAATAACATTTGATTTCCATCATGTGAGATTAAAAGACAGAAGTGAGCCAAACAGTTTAGGCATGGTCATATTGCCGTGCACATCTCCTTAATGCAGTTGTGACCCGATATCTTCCTTCCGCTGTTTGTTGACATAAGCATAATATACTTCCATTCTCCACTTATATCATTTGATAGGAGTGTTGTTTTACAATTGATGAGTTGTTTAATAGATTCCTGAATGTATAGACTGCACTAACCACCAACCCCCTCCCCAAACATCTGCTTAAAATACTGAACGGAACCCTGGTGAGAGATAGTAGGTGGAAATACATTATTGGAACTGGAAGGCACTGGCCAACTAATCAGTCAGTGTTATACAATTCTTAGAGTGGGCACTGTGTCACTTTTCTCCCTCACTATGAAATAGTGTCGCTTACACGCACACACTCATGCATGCACGCACACACACACACAATCACACACCTCCTCCTCTAACTGTCTTTATTCGTAATAGCTTGTACAGCCATTATAAGATGAATCTTTACTTATCCCTTTACATTTTTAATATACATCATAAATGATATGTGAAGCCATGTTGAATGACATGTCCTTGTTTGTTTCCCCAGAGGAAGTCTCACAGCCACTCCCTCTCCTTGTCCCCTGCCAACTTGGTCCCATGGAACAGCAGCAACACCAGCAGCAACACCAGCAGCTACACCAGCAGCAACACCAGCAGCAACACCAGCAGCAACACCAGCAGCACTGCAGCTGATGGAGGTCACAGCCTCAAACATGGCAGCTCCATCCACTCCAGGAGTGTGGCAGGTAGGCTAGGGCTAAGATAGGGCTAGGGTAGGGCTAAGGGTGGAGCTGGCAGAAGGGCTGGGTGTAGGGCTAGGGCCTAGTGGTGGTGTGGTGGTGTGGTGGTGTGGTGGTGTGGTGGTGTGGTGGTGTGGTGGTGTGGTGGTGTGGTGGAGTACTTGGAGAATAGTAAATATATGGCATATCCGACAGTCCATGAATACTGGTTGATGTGAGATGTATTGATCTGGACAGATAACTTTATTGACATCTACTCTGGGATTGTGGCATGTGTTGCTATACCTTTGCACTGTCAACATCTTTCATGACTGTTGAAGGCCTCTTTGTAGTGGTGTGTGGCTATCCTTGCACTGTCAACTTCCTTCATGGCTGTTGAAGGCCTCTTTGTAGTGGTGTGTGGCTATCCTTGCACTGTCAACTTCCTTCATGGCTGTTGAAGGCCTCCAGGTGTTTGTGTGGCAATAGCTTCTGTTGAAGGCATCCTTGTAGTGGTGTGTGTGTGGCTATGGCTAGGGCTAGGGCTGTTTAATGTCTCCTTTTAGTGGAGTGTGTGGCTATACCCTTGCAAAATCGACATCCTTCATGACTTTTTAAGATTTCCATGTAGTTGTGTATGTGGCTATACCCTTGCACTCCCAACATTCTTCATGTCTGTTGAAGCTTCCTTGTAGTGATATGTGTGTCTAAACCCTTGCACTATAAACATCTTTCATGACTGTTGAAGGTCTCCTTGTAGTGTAGTGGGATGTGACGCACTGTCAACATCTTTATCGCTGTAGAAGCCTCTTTGTAGTTGTGCGTGTGACTATACCCTTGCACTGTCAACATCCTTCATGGCTGTTGAACGCCTCCTTGTAGTGGTGTATTTGGCTATATCCTTGCACTGTCAACATCTTTCATGGATATTGAAGGTCTCCTTGTGGTGGTGTATATTGCTGACATGGCAAAACAGGGGGGAATCTTACTTGTGGTAGTCTGGTGTTTACTTTTAATGATACCTTTTCCAGTTATCACAACGGCATTGTACTTTTTTCATACAAAGTAGTTACAGAGAATTTAATGTCATGTTATCTGACCAAAATATGTTTTTGGAATTTTATACTTGTGCAAGTTTACTAGTTGATCCCTGCAGAGGGTAAAATGCAAGTGTGTTCATATGTGTGCATATGTGTGTGTGTGTGTGTGTGTGTGTGTGTGTGTATGTGTGTGTGTGTTTGTGTTTGTGTGTGTGTGTGTGTGTGTGTGTGTGTGTGTGTTTGCGTGCATGCGCATGTTTGTATTTTTAAGTGTGTTTTGCCTTTTTCTGTGATGAACTAGAGAAGTATTTACAAGAGGGGAATGGTCAACTTGGCCATGCACTTCAGTCTTGCATAACTAAGTTTAACCTCTCCAACTTGCCACATGTGTCTGATTTCTGCAGGCTGTGGTTCATGAAGGCCTTGTTGAAGACCTGGAGGGTGTGATGTGGCAGGACTCACTTGCTGACTAGTTAACTAACAGACTTCTCTAACCTAGTATTATCAACTTTTGTTATATATTTTTGCATGAATATAATTATGCTACCAAAACATATAAGGTTGGTTTTTTGCACACACAAGATTCTATTCCCTTGTATTGACAGTATGCATGCTTGGGGCTATTGCACGTGATGCATACATGCAAAGATTTTCCCCCAGTCACTGTTGACCTAGTGGAACTGAGCAAGTATCTTAATTGACTCTAAACTCTCAAAATTAGTGTGTTGACAAATCCCTTTCGTAACATTTGTTTGTATAATGTTTGGAGAGGCAATAGCATAGGTAATCAACACTTTTTTTTTTTTTTTTTTTTAATTTTTAAATTCTCTTCACTATGCATCTGGTGCCAAATGAGCACTGTGAGCTTGTTTGAGATCTACTGAAAAGATACAGTGAAGCCCTCTTCTAGGACAAATTAAGTAGAGCATATTGTTCCTTTAGAGAGTAGATTATGTTCTGGACAATGGTTGACAAATTCTGAGCACTTTTTTAAGTCGATGCCTCATCATTTTCAAACAAAATTTAAGCTAGTGAAGACCAAAAATATGCTAAAAATATTATACCAACAACTCTCTGCTATTATTACATTAATATTGTTTATTTATTTACCTCTAATAAAGTAAAGCAGTCCTATAGGTATATTAGCATCAATAATAATACATTCAGCATGAAAACATGGAGATTTGCTGTAATTTAATTCTGTTAATATTTATCAACCAGATTTTTCACATCACAATTGGATTCTTCTTCAATATTTGGCTACCCAGCTGAGTAAAATTTTGATAAAAACATTTTGGATCACTTAAAAAAATAGTGCAGCATTTACACTTAATGAAAAGATAGATTTAATATTTAGAATATCCCAGATTTTTCAGGGGCATTTATTTTTTGGTACATAATGCTTCTGAACTTAATTTGTGTAGTGTTAACAGGGAAAATTGGCTTCACAGCAGCACTATCATTGATTACTGGCTTCGAAGTCTTTAGTCTTTGTAGGGACATGAATAACTCAAATCCAAAAGTTTGGGTGGTTGGGGGTGGAGGGTGGGAAGAGGTTTGATGATTTTTTTTTTTTTTTTTTTTTTCAATTCTTGGATAGGAAGCTGTTAAATAAGTTGTAGTAAATCGGAGGTTGTATTTATAATAGTTTTGGTAGTATAGAGGTCAGCTCTGTGTAGTTTCCAGTTATGGGTGAGATGGTGGAGATCACTTGTAGTGTGGACAGTGGAGAGGTTATATCTGTGTAGCACCAGGTTAGGTGTGGAGTGGGGTCTCTTGTAGTGTCTGGCAATGGAGAAGCAGTTTTTGTGAATCTACTTGTGAAGGTCTAGGTGTGAGGGGAATATCTGGTTATGCTTCCAGTGGAGAGTTTGTATATGTGTAGATCATTTTCATGTGTGAGGTGTGGGAGATATCTGGTTGTAGAACCTTGTGAGATGTGGGAAACTGTCTATTCTTACATTGGCAATGGAGAGGTAATCTTTGTGTTGCTCCTCATGAGGGTTGGGGGATTTCTGACTGTTTGCAGTGGAGTGGTTGTCACTGATGAGTGATGTGTGGGGTGTCTCTAATAGTGTTGGCATTGGAGAGATAGCCTCGTGTTTCACCTGTGAGGGAGGGGGTGGTGGTGGTGTGAGGGTGTCACTGATAGTGTAAACAGTTTGTAGAGGCCATTTTAGAGTAGCCTCTTGTGATGGGTAAGGTGTGAGGGTGGGGTGTTGGATTGTGGTGGCAGTGAAAGGTCATTTCTGTTCATCTGATTGTATGATGTGAGTGGTGGTGGTGGGTGTTTATGATTGTTTTTGCAGTGTAGAGATTATTTCTGTGGAGCTTTTTTGAGTTGTGTTGTGGTGTTTTTGGTACTAGGGGTGAGGTAAGAGGGTCATTGGTTGTGTTGGCAGTGAAAAGATCATTTCTGTGTAGTTTCTTGAGAGGTGTAAGTTGTTGGGGGTGTGGTCGTGTCTCTGGTTGTTTTGGCAGTAGATTAGTCATCTCTGTGTGTCTCCTTTTGAGGTGTGGGATGGGTTATTTTGGTGTATTGGTAGTGGAGAGGTTGACTCTGTGTAGCTCTTGTGAGGTGTTAAGTGTGGTAGGTCTCTGTTTATGTAGGTAGAGAAGAGGTCATCTCTGCGTGGCTTTTGGTGAGTTTTGTGGTGGGATTTTTTTGTAGTATAGGCAATTGAGAAGTTCTCTCTGTGTAGCTCCTTGTGAGGGGTGAGGTTTTGGGGGTATCTCTGGTTGTGTCCACTGTGGAGAAGTCGTCTTGGCCGTGAAAAATTTATCTCTCTGCAGCATCTTGTGATGTTTGAGATTAGGGGGGGGGGGAGGGTGGAGAGTTTCTGATAGTGTAGGCAGTGGAAAGCTCGTTTCTTGTGTAGCTCCTTGTGTATGTTGGGGATCTCTATTTTTATTGGCAGTGGAGAGGCGATCTGTGTGTAGCTCTTTGAGAGGGGTGAGGTGTGTGGGGGTGGGGTTTCTGGTTTTGTCGGCTGTGGAGGGCTGTGTCTGTATAGCTCCAAATCAGTGGTGAAATGTGGGGAGGGTCTTTTGTTGTGTTTGCAATGGAGTGGTCTCTGTTTAGCACCTAATGAGAGGTGATGTGTGTGGGTGTGGGGTGGTGGGTCTCATGTTGTGTTACCTATGGAGAGGTTGTCTCTATGTAGCTCCTAGTGAGGGATGAGGTGTGAGTGGGGGAGGGTGGTGTGTGTTTGGTTGTTTTGGCAGTTGGGAGGTCATCTCTGTGTAACTCCTTGTGATTTGAAGAGTGTTTTTTTTTTGTTGTAATATTGGTAGTTGAATGGTAGTCTCTGTGTAGCTTCGGTGAGGTGTGAGGTGTGGTAAGTCTCTGTTTGTGAAGGCTTTGAAGTGCTCGTTTCCATGTAGTTTCTTTTGAAGGGTGAGTTGGTGTATATTTCTTGTAGTGTTGACAGTAGAGTGGTCATATCTGTGTAGCACTTTATGAGTTGTGGAAGGGGTTTCTTGTAGTGTTGGCAGTTGAGATGTCATATATGTGTAGATCCACGTCATGTGTGAAGTATGGGAGATCTCTGGTTGTAGCACCTTGTGAGGTGTGGCTAAGGTGTGTTTTGTGACGTTGGCAGTGGAGTGGTAATCTCTGTGTTGATCCTAGTCCGGATTGTGGATTTCTGATTGTCTCGGCAGTGGAAAGGTCATCTCTGTGTAGCTCCTTTTGATGGGTGATGTGTGGGGTGGGGTCTCTGATTGTTTCGGCAGTGGAGAGGTAGCCTTGTGTAACACCTCGTGAGAGTGGACGTTCTCTGGTAGTGTCGGCAGTGGATTGACTGTCTTGGTGTAGCCTCTTGTGAGGTGTAAGGTGTGGAGGGGAGTGTTTGGTTGTGTGGACATTGAATAATCAATTTCTGAGTAACACCTTGTGATTGTTGAGATTTGAGGTTATTTCCAGTTGTGTCAGCAGTGGAGAGTTTGTCTCTGAAGCTCCTTGTGATGAGTTAGGTTAGGGGGTAGTCTCTGATAGTGTTCACAGTGGAGAGGCTGACTCTGTATAGCACTTAGTGAGGGGTGAGATGTTGTGTGGGTGGGGGGGGTGGGTAGGTGGCCTCTGGTTGTGTTGCCAGTGGAGAGGTTGTCTCTGTGTAGCTCATTGTGAAGGTTGGGTGATCTCCGGTTTTGTCTGCAGTGAATAGTTCGTCTCTGTGTAGCTCTTAATGAGGGATGAGTTTTGGGGGTAGGTGTTTGGTTGTGTTGCTAGTGGAGAAGTTGACTTAGTGTAGGTCCTTCTGAGACATGAGGTGGGGAAGATCTCTGGTTGTGTTGACAGTGGAGAAGTCATTAATGTGTAGCACTTTGTGAGGTTTGGAAGCTGTTTCTGGTTATGTTGGCAGTGGAGAGGTAGTCTCATGTAGTTCCTTGTTATGGATGGGGGTGAGGGGTGGAGAGCTCGTCTCTGTGTAACTCCTTTTAATTAGTGCAGTGTGGATGGATTTTCTGGTTGCATTGGCGTGGAAGGATTTTCTGGTTGCATTTGCAGTTGAGAAGTTGTCTCTGTTTTGCTCCTTGTGAGGTATGGGCGAAGTCTCTTGTGGTGTCAGCTGTGGTGAGGCTATCTTTGTGTAGCTCTTTGAGATGGGTGAGGCTACTAGTGATGGGTGAGCTGTGGGGTGTGGGTCGCTGGTTGTGCTGCCAGTGCAAATCTCTGAATATTTGTAATTTCTATCAGAGAAAAGAAAATTTAATGTAGTCCCTATTCCTATAATATGTTAAAAAAGCTTGAGCAATTTTTTTGGTTCCACTTCCAGCATTGCTATTTATTAATGCCTGTATAATGTCACTAATTCTATTGTATCAGGTTCGGATACCTAAGTAGGCATGGCAATAGCAATGTGATGTAATTATAAAAGTCTCCTATTATAAGGACAAATTTTTCAAAATTTCTGGCGGCACGTGTTTCAGTGGGAGGTTCAAATTTCAGTCTGTGAAACTTTTTTTCTAGGGGAGAGAACTGGGTTTGCACTGCAGTGTGGTATTTCTTGGAAGTCTATCTGACCAGCCCACTATTTCTGGACAAAGTAGGAATTTCAATAATGGTTAATATACTCTCAACATTTGGTGGCCCCCAAAATATAGCTGATTTTCTAAAGGACGTCCAGCAGTTGTTCGTCCAGAAGTTGTGGATTTGCTGAAATTTTGTGCATCCTTTTAAAAACATGACTGAAATGAATAAAGAAAAGAATTATATGGATTTCCAAATATAAAATTTTGGTCTGACTTGAAGGAGGGTGGGGGAGACCTTTCCTAGTGATAATCTTGTTTGTCTGGTATATGCTTGTGAAGAAAGTTCTGTGAATGTTGGACTCCAATCTAGTGTGATAGTCATTCCAAATTAATTTACTAAATTTGCACAATAATTAGCTGAGATTTACTAGTGGGATAAAATTTGCCCTCATTAAATCATGTGAGGGTTATTTTATTTTTTTTGTGTGTGTGTGTGTATGTAAGTGTGTCTGATTAAATTTGCTGCTGGTTTGTAAAAATTGAACACCTGCTAGACTTGCCTTTTGATTTAGGCATAAAAAATGTTTGTATGCCAGGCTGGTGGGGTTTGGGGGGGGGGGGGTGGAAAGGTTTGGGTGTGTTAGTTTATTTCAGAGCAGCTGAATTTAGGCCATGAAGTGCTTTTTTTTTATATTGGGAGGGTGATGTGTGTGGGGGATC
Source organism: Lycopodina hypogea (assembly GCA_963969325.1). Taxonomy (NCBI): domain Eukaryota; kingdom Metazoa; phylum Porifera; class Demospongiae; order Poecilosclerida; family Cladorhizidae; genus Lycopodina; species Lycopodina hypogea. Next base: position 1,881,963 of record OZ017789.1, read on the forward strand.
CTGTCTTTGGTAGTGTAGGCAGTGGAAATATCATCTCTGTGTAGCTGCTTGTGAATGTAAGGGATCTCAAGTTGTGCTAGCAGTGGAGAGGCAGACTCTGTTTAGCTCCAAGTGAGGAGTGATTTGTGTGTTGGGTGGGGTGGGGGTGGGGGTAGCTGGATGGCGGCTCTTGTGGTGTTACCAGTGGAGAGTTTGTTTCTATGAGGCACTTTGTAGGATGTTAGTTGGGTAAAATCACTGTTGTGTTGACAGTGGAGTAATCAACTATATGTAGCACCTTGTTCAGTGTGGAGGGTGTCTCAGGTTATGCTAGCAATGGAGAGGTAGTCTCATGTAGCTCCTTGTGATGGTTGGGGGTGGGTGTCTTTGGTTGTGTCTGCAATGGAGTGGTCATCTCTATGTAACTCCTTAAGATGGGTGAGGTGTGGTGTGGTGGGGTGGGGGGAATGGGAAGAGGGGATCTCTTGTAATTTTGCCTGTGCATATGCCATCTTTATGTACCTCATTGGCAGTTGTGAAATGTGTGTGGGAAGGGACATTGGTTGTGTCTGAGTGGAGTGGTCCTCTCTGTGTAACTCCTTGTGATGGGTGAGGTGTGTGTGGTGGGGTGGGGGGTTTCTTTTGTAATGTTGCCAGTGCAGAGGCCATATTTATGTACCTACTTGACAGGTGTGAAGTGTGTGTGTGTGTGTGTGTGTGAAGGGTCTCTGATTGTGTCTGCAATGGCTGGTTGTCTCTGAATAGCACCTTATCAGTGGTGAAGTGTGTGTGTATGTGTGTGTGATTTAGTGAGGGGAGGGGTCTTAGGTTGAGTTGCCTGTGGATAGGTTTTCTCTATGTAGCTCTTAGTGATGGGTGAAGTGTGTGTTTGGGGGGGGAGGGTGTGGGTCTTAGATTCAGTTGCCTGTGGAGAGGTTTTCTCTATGTAACTCCGAATGATGTATGAAGTGTGTGTGTGTGTGTGTGTGTGTGTGTGGAGGTGGGTACGTCTCTGGTAGTGTTTTCACTGGAGAAGTGATCTTTGTGTAGCTCCTTGAGAGTGGTGAGGTGTGTTGGGAAAGTGTCTCTGGTTGTGTCAGCATTGGAGGGCAGTCCCTTTATAGCTTCTTGTAAAGTCTTATATTTGTGTTTGGGGTGGGGTGGGTGTTTACTGGTTGTGTTGTTAAAAATGTTGCTATGATTGGCATGGGTGGGGTGGGATAGGGTGGGTGTGATGTATTATTCTGTCACAGAACAATTGAATTTAGGCTGCGATATGCTCTGTTCATAGTGGAAAATGTTCATACTAGCCATTTTGTATTAGTCATGTACTTATCTTATTACTGCAGTCTGAAATCATAACAAATAGTCCGGAAAGATAGTCATCTGAATAACTAAAGCATGTGGTATTCTTTTTGAGAATGAAAATAAGAAATTAAGAAGTAGTAAATGTATTTGGTTGATCCAGTTGGTGTTATTTGGTTTGTGTTAAGAAATTGTCAATTATGTTTTACTTCAGTGTTGTAGTGAACTATGTTGGGCAGCATGAAGTACCTCATTTAATAGTACTGTGGATCAGGTGGGAACTATTAATTTTTCTACATATTGATGGGTTTATTATTTTTTCCTCAATCAACAACAGCATGTACAACCAATTGAAAGAGCATTCCTCTGCTGCCCAGCTGTGTCACTCTTCTCCTCTTCTGGACAATGGCAATAAGAGGATGAGGAGCCAGGGGATGGCCATCGACTGGTGGGGCAGAGATCGAGTGGACTGAGCATGTCAGCCGCACTTTTGGTTGCACATACTTTTACAATAAGCAACTGGACATGTCTCAGTGGAAAACTCCTATGGGGATGGTGAAGAGGTAAGGGGTAATGCACGGGAATGAGAAGGGGGCATTATGGCTTTGTTCATTCGTGTTTGCCTTATTGATGTGTGTTAGCCTAGTTGATGCATGTTGGTTTTGTTGATTCGTTTAGGCCTTGTTTATTAGTATCTGCTTTGTGGATGGGTGTTGGCCTTATTGATGCATGTTAGCTTATTTGATGCATCTTGACCATGATGATTCGTCTTGGCCTAGTAGATGTGTGTTGACCTAGTGGATGTGTGTTTACATAGTCGATGCGTGTCTGTCTTGTTGTATATCTGCTTTGTTGAAGCGTGTTGGCTGGGTTGTTTAGTGTTGGCCTAGTTGGTGCGTGTTTGCTTTGTGGATGTGTGTTGGCCATATGGATGTGTTTTGAACATGGTGATGTGTGTTGGCCTTGTAGATGTGTGTTGTTGTCCTTGTTGAAGTATGTTGGTTTTGTTGATGTGTGTTGGTCTTGGAGTTGCATTTTGGTCTTGGAGGTGCATGTTGGCCTTGTTTATGTGTGTGGATATAGTTGATGCATGCTGGCCTTGTTGCATGTTGGCTTATTAGATTCATGGTGGTCTTGTTGTATAGTATTGTCCTCATTGTTGCATATTTGCCTTTTCGATTCATGTGGGCATTTATGATGTGTGTTGGCATTTACGCTCCTCTCCCGCATTACAACAAAAGGAAGATGAGGAGCAAGGACAGGGACATCAAGTCAGATGGCGTCGACGATGAGTGGACTGAGCATGTCAGCAACTCTCGTGGTCGCACATTCTTCTTCAACCAGAAACTGGACGTGAAACAGTGGGAGACCCCTAAGGGGATTGTGAAGAGGTAAGGGGTAGTGGAGGGGATTACAAGTGGGTCATTGTAAAGTGGGAGACATACCACATGCTGCCATTGCCACACTAATCTGTGTGGGATGTATAGCTCTGAATGACTATTGGAATGATAATTTTCTTCTTTTTTCTGCAATATATGTTGATCAGTTATGCTTCTCTCTTTGGATGTCCATCTGTTTGCCTGTCTATGTGGGAGTGTATGCGTGTGCTCTGCATCTGTCTCTTTGTGCATGCTATGTGTCTGTGTGCATGCATGTTATGCATCTGTCTATCCTTAAGTGCATGTGTGTGCAAGCATGTGATGAAAATCTATGGATGTTTTCATTCACTCCCCTTCCTCACCACTACCCACTCCCCCACATTTATGGAGATTTTTTTAGAACAGAAATGGAAATAATCCATCTATCATGCATGAATGGTGACTGAACATAGAGAATAGTGGTGTGATAATCTTTCCAAAATGGTGTCGTGAGGGAGGGTGCGTGGGGAGTATACAGTAGGCTCTCCACCCGTGGTACATTTACTTGGCTCTTTCTATTCCATATATCTATTACGTAATCTAATTATTGTCAATATGTTCTTCTGCCGATAACATTTGATTTCCATCATGTGAGATTAAAAGACAGAAGTTAGCCAAACAGTTCAGGCATGGTCATAGTGCCGTGCACATCTCCTTAATGCAATTTTGACCCGATATATTCCTTCCGCTGTTTCTTTACATATGCTAAATAGACTTCCATTCTCCACTAATATCATTTGATAGGAGTGCTGTTTTACAATTGATGAGTTGTTTAATAGATTCCTGAATGTATAGACTGCACTAACCACCACCCCCCTCCTTCAACATCTGCTTAAAATGCTGAACGGAACCCTGGTGAGAGAAAGTAGGTGGGAATACATTATTGGAACTGGAAGGCACTGGCGAACTAATCAGTCAGTATTTTACAATTCTTAGTGGAGGGGAAGGAGAAGGGGGCATTACGGCTTTGTTCATTCGTGTTTGCTTTATTGATGTGTGTTGGCCTAGTTGATGCATGTTGGTCTTGTTGATTCGTCTAGGCCTTGTTTATTAGTATCTGCTTAGTGGATGGGTGTTGGCCTTATTGATGCATGTTAGCTTATTTGATGCATTTTGGCCATGATGTTTAGCCTTGACCTAGTAGATGTGTGTTGACCTATTAGATATGTGTTGACATAGTCGATGCGTGTCTGTCTTGTTGTGTGTCAGCTTGTTGATGCATTTTGGCTGGGTTGTTTAGTTTTGGCCTAGTTGGTGCGTGTTTTCCTTGTGGATATGTGTTGGCCTCATGGATGTGTTTTGATCATGGCGATGTGTGTTGGCTTGGAGATGTGTGTTGTCCTTGTTGAAGTGTGTTGGTTTTGTTGATGTGCTTTGGCCTTGGAGTTGCATGTTGGCCTTGGAGGTGCATGTTGGCCTTGTTTATGTGTGTGGATATAGTTGATGCGTGCTGGACTTGTTGCATGTTGGCTTATTAGATTCATGGTGGTCTTGTTGTATAGTATTGGCCTCATTGTTGCGTATTTGCCTTTTCGATTCATGTGGGCATTTATGATGTGTGTTGGCATTTACGCTCCTCTCCCGCATTACAACAAAAGGAAGATGAGGAGCAAGGACAGGGACATCAAGTCAGATGGCGTCGACGATGAGTGGACTGAGCATGTCAGCAACTCTCGTGGTCGCACATTCTTCTTCAACCAGAAACTGGACGTGAAACAGTGGGAGACCCCTAAGGGGATTGTGAAGAGGTAAGGGGTAGTGGAGGGGATTACAAGTGGGTCATTGTAAAGTGGGAGACATACCACATGCTGCCATTGCCACACTAATCTGTGTGGGATGTATAGCTCTGAATGACTATTGGAATGATAATTTTCTTCTTTTTTCTGCAATATATGTTGATCAGTTATGCTTCTCTCTTTGGATGTCCATCTGTTTGCCTGTCTATGTGGGAGTGTATGCGTGTGCTCTGCATCTGTCTCTTTGTGCATGCTATGTGTCTGTGTGCATGCATGTTATGCATCTGTCTATCCTTAAGTGCATGTGTGTGCAAGCATGTGATGAAAATCTATGGATGTTTTCATTCACTCCCCTTCCTCACCACTACCCACTCCCCCACATTTATGGAGATTTTTTTAGAACAGAAATGGAAATAATCCATCTATCATGCATGAATGGTGACTGAACATAGAGAATAGTGGTGTTATAATCTTTCCAAAATGGTGTTGTGAGGGAGGGTGCGTGGGGAGTATACAGTAGGCTCTCCACCCGTGGTACATTTACTTGGCTCTTTCTATTCCATATATCTATTACGTAATCTAATTATTGTCAATATGTTCTTCTGCCGATAACATTTGATTTCAATCATGTGAGATTAAAAGACAGAAGTGAGCCAAACAGTTCAGGCATGGTCATAGTGCCGTGCACATCTCCTTAATGCAATTTTGACCCGATATATTCCTTCTGCTGTTTCTTTACATATGCTAAATAGACTTCCATTCTCCACTAATATCATTTGATAGGAGTGCTGTTTTACAATTGATGAGTTGTTTAATAGATTCCTGAATGTATAGACTGCACTAACCACCACCCCCCTCCTTCAACATCTGCTTAAAATGCTGAACGGAACCCTGGTGAGAGAAAGTAGGTGGGAATACATTATTGGAACTGGAAGGCACTGGCAAACTAATCAGTCAGTATTATACAATTCTTAGTGGAGGGGAAGGAGAAGGGGGCATTATGGCTTTGTTCATTCGTGTTTGCTTTATTGATGTGTGTTGGCCTAGTTGATGCATGTTGGTCTTGTTGATTCGTCTAGGCCTTGTTTATTAGTATCTGCTTAGTGGATGGGTGTTGGCCTTATTGATGCATGTTAGCTTATTTGATGCATTTTGGCCATGATGTTTAGCCTTGACCTAGTAGATGTGTGTTGACCTATTAGATATGTGTTGACATAGTCGATGCGTGTCTGTCTTGTTGTGTGTCAGCTTGTTGATGCGTTTTGGCTGGGTTGTTTAGTTTTGGCCTAGTTGGTGCGTGTTTTCCTTGTGGATATGTGTTGGCCTCATGGATGTGTTTTGATCATGGCGATGTGTGTTGGCTTGGAGATGTGTGTTGTCCTTGTTGAAGTGTGTTGGTTTTGTTGATGTGCTTTGGCCTTGGAGTTGCATGTTGGCCTTGGAGGTGCATGTTGGCCTTGTTTATGTGTGTGGATATAGTTGATGCGTGCTCTCCTTGTTGCATGTTGGCTTATTAGATTCATGGTGGTCTTGTTGTATAGTATTGGCCTCATTGTTGCGTATTTGCCTTTTCGATTCATGTGGGCATTTATGATATGTGTTGTCATTTACGCTCCTCTCCCGCATTACAACAAAAGGAGAATGAGGAGCAAGGACAGGGACATCAAGTCAGATGGGGTCGACGGTGAGTGGACTGAGCATTTCAGCAACTCTCGTGGTCGCACATTCTTCTTCAACAAGAAACTGGAAGTGAAACAGTGGGAGACCCCTAAGGGGATGGTGAAGAAGTAAGGAGTAGTGGAGGGGAATTAGATGGGGGCATTATGGCTTTATTCATTCGTGTTTGCTTTATTGATGTGTGTTTGCCTAGTTGATGCATGTTGGTCTTGTTGATTTGTCTAGGCCTTGTTTATTAGTATCTTCTTAGTGGATGGGTGTTGGCCTTATTGATGCATGTTAGCTTATTTGATGCATTTTGGCCATGATGATTCGCCTTGACCTAGTAGATGTGTGTTGACCTAGTGGATGTGTGTTGACATAGTCGATGCGTGCCTGTCTTGTTGTGTGTCTGCTTTGTTGATGTGTTTTGGCTGGGTTGTTTAGTGTTGGCCTAGTTGATGCGCGTTTGCTTTGTGGATGTGTGTTGGCCTTATGGATGTGTTTTGAACATGGCGATGTGTGTTGGTATTGTTGATGTGTGTTGTCCTTGTTGAAATGTGTTGGTATTGTTGATGTGTGTTGGCCTTGGTGTTGCATGTTGGCCTTGGAGGTGCATGTTGGCCTTGTTTATGTGTGTGGATATAGTTGATGCGTGCTGGCCTTGTTGCATGTTGGCTTATTAGATTCATGGTGGTCTTGTTGTATAGTATTGTCCTCATTGTTGCATATTTGCCTTTTTGATTCATGTGTGCATTTATTGTTTGTTGGCATTTACGCTCCTCTCCCGCATGACAACAAAAGGAGAATGAGGAGCAAGGACAGGGACATCAAGTCAGATGGCGTCGACGATGAGAGGACTGAGCATGTCAGCAACTCTCGTGGTCGCACATTCTTCTTCAACAAGAAACTGGACGTGAAACAGTGGGAGACCCCTAAGAGGATGGTGGAGAGATAAAGGGTAGTGGAGGGGAGTACAAGTGGGGCATTGTAGAGTGGGAGACATACCACATGCTGCCATTGCCACACTAATCTGTGTGGGATGTATAGCTCTGAATGACTATGGGAATGATAATTTTCTTCTTTTTTCTGCAATATATGTTGATCAGTTATGTTTCTCATTTTGGATGTCCATCTGTCTGCCTGTCTATGTGAGAGTGTATGCGTGTGCTCTGCGTCTGTCTGTGTGTGTATGGTATGTGTCTGTGTGCATGCATGTTATGCATCTGTCAATCCTTATGTGCATGTGTGTGCAAGCATGTGATGACAATCAATGGATGTTTTTATTCACTCCCCTTCCTCACCACTACCCACTCCCCCACATTTATGGAGATTTTTTTAGAACAGAAATGGAAATAATCCATCTATCATGCATGAATGGTGACTGAACATAGAGAATAGTGGTGTGATAATCTTTCCAAAATGGTGTTGTGAGGGAGGGTGCGTGGGGAGTATACAGTACGCTCTCCACCCGTGCTACAAGTACTTGGCTCTTTCTATTCCATGCATCTATTACGTAATCTAATTATTGTCAGTATATTCTTCTGCCGATAACATTTGATTTCCATCATGTGAGATTAAAAGACAGAAGTGAGCCAAACAGTTCAGGCATGGTCATATTGGCCTGCACATCTCCTTAATGCAGTTGTGACCCGATATCTTTCTTCCGCTGTTTCTTGACATATGCTAAACAGACTTCCATTCTCCACTAATATCATTTGATAGGAGTGCTGTTTTACAATTGATGAGTTGTTTAATAGATTCCTGAATGTATAGACTGCACTAAACACCACACCCCTCCCCAAACATCTGCTTAAAATACTGAACGGAACCCTTGTGAGGGATAGAAGGTGGGAATACATTATTGGAACTGGAAGGCACTGGCCAACTAATCAGTCAGTGTTATACAATTCTTAGAGTGGGCACTGTGCCACTTTTCTCCCTCACTATGAAATAGTGTCTCTTATACTCACACACACATGCATGCACGCACACACACACACACACACAACTCCTCCTCTAACTGTCTTTATTCGTAATAGTTTTACAGCCATTATAAGATGAATCTTTACTTATACCTTTATATTTTTTAATATACATCATAAATTATATGTTAGGCCATGTTGAGTAACATGTCTTTTTTTTATTTCCCCAGAGGAAGTCTCACAGCCACTCCCTCTCCTCGTCCCCTGCCAACTTGGTTCCACGGAACAGCAGCAACACCAGCAGCAACACCAGCAGCAAAACTAGCAGCATCACTAGCAGCAACACCAGCAGCACTGCAGCTGATGGAGGTCAAAGCCTCAAACATGGCAGCTCCATCCACTCCAGGAGTGTGGCAGGTAGGCTAGGACTAAGATAGGGCTAGCGTAGGGCTAAGGGTGGAGCTGGCAGAAGGGTTTGGTGTAGGGCTAGGGCCTAGTTGTTGTGTGGTTGTGTGGTGGAGTACTTGGAGAATAGTAAATATATGGCATATCCGACAGTCCATGAATACTGGTTGATGTGAGATGTATTGATCTGGACAGATAACTTTATTGACGTCTACTCTGGGATTGTTTCATGTGTTGCTATACCTTTGCACTGTCAACATCTTTCATGACTGTTGAAGGCCTCTTTGTAGTGGTGTGTGGCTATCCTTGCACTGTCAACTTCCTTCATGGCTGTTGAAGGCCTCCAGGTGTTTGTGTGGCAATAGCTTCTGTTGAAGGCATCCTTGTAGTGGTGTGTGTGTGGCTATGACTAGGGTTAGGGCTGTTTAATGTCTCCTTTTAGTGGGGTGTGTGGCTATACCCTTGCAAAATTGACATCCTTCATGGCTTTTTAAGATTTCCATGTAGTTGTGTATGTGGCTATACCCTTGCACTCCCAACCTTCTTCATGTCTGTTGAAGCTTCCTTGTAGTGATATGTGTGTCTAAACCCTTGCACTATAAACATCTTTCATGACTGTTGAAGGTCTCCTTGTAGTGTAGTGGGATGTGACGCACTGTCAACATCTTTATCGCTGTAGAAGCCTCTTTGTAGTTGTGCGTGTGACTATACCCTTGCACTGTCAACATCCTTCATGGCTGTTGAACGCCTCCTTGTAGTGGTGTATTTGGCTATATCCTTGCACTGTCAACATCTTTCATGGATATTGAAGGTCTCCTTGTGGTGGTGTATATTGCTGACATGGCAAAACAGGGGGGAATCTTACTTGTGGTAGTCTGGTGTGTACTTTTAATGACACCTTTTCCAGTTATCATAACGGCATTGTACTTTTTTCATACAAAGTAGTTACAGAGAATTTAATGTCATGTAATCTGACCAAAATATGTTTTTGGAATTTTATACTTGTGCAAGTTTACTAGTTGATCCCTGCAGAGGGTAAAATGCAAGTGTGTTCATATGTGTGCACATGTTTGTGTGTGTGTGTGTGTGTGTGTGTGTGTGTGTGTGTGTGTGTGTGTGTGTGTGTGTGTGTGTGTGTGTGTGTGTGTGTGTGTGTGTGTGTGTATGTGTGTGTGTGTTTGCGTGCGTGCGCATATGTGTATGTTTAAGTGTGTTTTGCCTTTCTCTGTGATGATCTAGAGAAGTTTTTACAAGAGGGGAATAGTCAACTAGGCCATGCACTTCAGTCTTGCATAACTAAGTTTAACCTCACCAACTTGCCACATTTATCTGATTTCTGCAGGCTGTGCTTCATGAAGGCCTTGTTCATGACCTGGAGGGTGTGATGTGGCAGGACTCATTTGCTGACTAGTTAACTAACAGACTTCTCTAACCTAGTATTTTCAACTTTTGTTATATATTTTTGCATGAATATAATTATGCTACCAAAACATATAAGGTTGGTTTTTTGCACACACAAGATTCTATTCCCTTGTATTGACAGTATGCATGCTTGGGGCTATTGCACGTGATGCATACATGCAAAGCTTTTCCCCCAGTCACTGTTGACCTAGTGGAACTGAGCAAGTATCTTAATTGACTATAAACTCTCAAAATCAGTGTGTTGACAAATCCCTTTCATAACATTTGTTTGTATAATGTTTGGAGAGGCAACAGCATAGGTAATCAACACTTTTTTTTTCTTTTTTTTTTTTAATTTTTAAATTCTCTTCACTATGCATCTGGTGCCAAATGAGCACCGTGAGCTTGTTTGAGATCTACTGAAAAGATACAGTGAAGCCCTCTTCTAGGACAAATTAAGTAGAGCATATTGTTCCTTTAGAGAGTAGATTATGTTCTGGACAATGGTTGACAAGCACTTTTTTAAGTCGATGCCTCATCATTTTCTAACAAAATTTAAGCTAGTGAAGACCAAAAATATGCTAAAAATATTATACCAAGAACTCTATGCTATTATTACATTAATATTGTTTATTTACTTACCTCTAATAAAGTAAAGCAGTCCTATAGGTATATTAACATCAATAATAATACATTCAGCATGAAAACATGGAGATTTGCTGTAATTTAATTCTGTTAATCTTTATCAACCAGATTTTTCACATCACAATTGGATTCTTCTTCAATATTTGGCTACACAGCTGAGTAAAATTTTGATAAAAACATTTTGGATCAATGAAAAATTAGTGCAGCATTTACACTTAATGAAATGATAGATTTAATATTTAGAATATCCCAGAATTTTCAGGGGCATTTATTTTTTGGGACATCATGCTTCTGAACTTAATTTGTGTAGTGTTAACAGGAAAAATTGGCTTCACAGCAGCACTATCATTGATTACTGGCTTTGAAGTCTTTAGTCGTTGTAGGGACATGAATCACTCAAATCCAAAAGTTGGGGGGGTTGGGGGTGGAGGGTGTGAAGAGGTTTGATGATTTTTTTTTTTTTTTTTTTTTTTCAATTCTTGGATAGGAAGCTGTTAAATAAGTTGTAGTAAATGGCTTTGCAAATGATTGCTTGAGAACCTAGAGAAATCAGAAGGTTTTGTAAGTGATTAATTTAAGGAAACTATAAATGGTAATCCACAGTGCCTTGGAATGGATCTATATCCAACAGCTACACCAATTTCTATAACTTATAGCAAAGTCCCTTTATAAAATAAATAAATTGGTTTGAAATATAATTATATTATGATTCTATTATGAAAATCTTCAGAGTTTACCATTTGTACATTTTAAGTTTTTGTATGTTTGTTTATTTGTTTTTTGGTTTTTTTATTACACTTTGCATAAAGCAAATAATATGATCTATTGAAGTTGGTTACCATTTTAACTGGATGCTGACAACAGCATCAGTCTGCAAAGTTTGTTTTTCTGATCAAATAGGATAAAAAAAAGGGCCAGAAATCAGACAATAAGCCAAAAAATTAGAAATATCAAACCATCCTAGAAATCAACTTAGTTTCAAGCCAAAGTAGGAAAGAATAAACCAAGTGCAATCAAAATGAGCCAGTTTCCAAAAATTTGACCTTACAAAAAAAAAAAAAAAAAAAAAAAAATACAGTTGACAAACATGTTCTGAATAGGGTTTTTTCTTCATTGTAATTAAAAATTGTATGAAATTTTATATTGAAACTGTTTATATTTGATAAATATTGGTTCTAGTCTGTATGTTTGTTTTGACAGTAGAGTGGTCATCTCTGTGTGGCTCCTTATAAGGTGTGGGGTGGGTTATTTGGGTGTGCTGGTAGTGGAGTGGTTGTCTCTGTGTAGCTTCTTGTGAGGTGTAGTGTGTTATTTTATTATTGAACAGCTGAATTTAGGCTATGAAGTGCTCTTTTTTATATTGGGAGGGGTGATGTGTGTGTGGGAGAGGGGGTGGTGGTCCTGTCTTTGCTAGTGTAGGCAGTGGAAATATCATCTCTGTGTAGCTGCTTGTAAAGGTAGGGGGATCTGTGGTTGTGTTAGCAGTGGAGAGGGAGACTCTGTTTAGCTCTAAGTGAGGGGTGAGGAGTGGTGGGGGGTGGGGGGAGTAGGACAGTGTTACCAGTGGAGAGTTTGTTTCTGTGTAGCTCCTTGTAGGATGTGAGGTGGGTGAAATCCCTGTGGTGTTGACAGTGGAGAAATCATCTATATGTAGCACCTTGTTCAGTGTGGAGGGTGTTTCAGGTTAAGTTAGCAATGGTGAAGTAGTCTCATGTAGCACCTTGTTCAGTGTGGAGGGTGTTTCAGGTTAAGTTAGCAATGGTGAGGTAGTCTCATGTAGCTCCTTGTGATGGTTGGGGGGCGGGGGCGGTATCTTTGTTTGTATCTGCAGTGAATTGGTCATCTCTATGTAACTCCTTTTGATGAGAGAGGTGTGGGGTGGGGATTTCTTTTAATGTAACCAGTGCAGAGGCCATCTTTATGTACCATATTCGCAGGTGTGAAATGAGTGTGTAAAGGGTCTTTGGTTGTGTCTGCAATGAAGTGCTCGTCACTGTGTAACTCCTTTTGATGGGTGAGGTGTGTTGGGGTGGGGGGATGTCTCTTGTAATGTTGCTAGTGCAGAGGCCATCTTTATGTACCTCCTTGACAGGTATGAAATGTGCGTGTGTGAAGGGTCTTTGGTTGTGTCTGCAGTGGAGTGGTCATCTCTTTGTAAAACCTTGTGATGGGTGAGGTTTGTTGGGGCAGGGGGGTAGGGGGGTAGGGGGAAGGGGGTGTCTCTTGTAATGTTGCCAGTGCAGAGGAAATCGTTATGTACCTACTTGACAGGTGTGAATTGTTTGCGTGTGAAGGGTCTCTGGTTGTGTGTGCAGTGGCTGGCCTTCTCTGTGTAGCTCCTTATCAGTGTGTTGGTGTTGGGGGTTGGGGAGGGGTCTTAGGTTGTGTTGCCTGTGCAGAGGTTTTCTCTATGTAGCTCCTAGTGATGGGTAAAATATGTATGTGCGTGTGTGGGGTGAGTGGTGGTGGTTGTTTGGTTGTGTTGGCTGTGGAGAGGTCATTTCTATGTAGCTGCTTGTCATGTAGCTCCTTTAAGCTTTAGGGGGGGGGGTGGGCGGTTGTATTTCTAATAGTTTTGGTAGTATAGTGGTCAGCTCTGTGTAGTTTCCAGTTAAGGGTGAGATGGTGGAGATCACTTGTAGTGTGGACAGTGGAGAGGTCATATCTGTGTAGCACCAGGTTAGGTGTGGAGTGGGGTCTCTGGTAGTGTTTGGCAATGGAGAAGCAGTGAGGGGAATATCTGGTTATGCTTCCAGTGGAGAGTTTGTATATGTGTAGATCATTTTCATGTGTGAGGTGTGGGAGATATCTGGTTGTAGAACCTTGTGAGATGTGGGAAAGTGTCTATTCTTACATTGGCAATGGAGAGGTAATCTTTGTGTTGCTCCTCATGAGGGTTGGGGGATTTCTGACTGTTTGCAGTGGAGTGGTTGTCACTGATGAGTGATGTGTGGGGTGTCTCTAATAGTGTTGGCATTGGAGAAATAGCCTCGTGTTTCACCTGTGAGGAAGGGTGGGGGGGGGGGGGGGTGGTGGTGTGAAGGTGTCACTGGTAGTATAAACAGTTTGTAGAGGCCATCTTAGAGTAGCCTCTTGTGATGGGTAAGGTGTGAGGGTGGGGTGTTGGATTGTGGTGGCAGTGAAAGGTCATTTCTGTTCATCTGATTGTGTGATGTGAGTGGTGGGGGTGGGTGTTTATGATTGTTTTTGCAGTGTAGAGATTATATCTGTGTAGCTTTTTTGAGTTGTGTGGTGGTGTTTTTGGTACTAGGGATTAGGTAAGAGGGTCATTGGTTGTGTTGGCAGTGGAAAGATTATTTCTGTGTAGTCTCTTGAGAGGTGTAAGTTGTGGGGTGTGGTCGTGTCTCTGGTTGTTTTGGCAGTAGATTAGTCATCTCTGTGTGGCTCCTTGTGAGGTGTGGGTTGGGTTATTTGGGTGTGTTGATAGTGGAGAGGTTGACTCTGTGTAGCTTCTTGTGAGGTGTTAAGTGTGGTAGGTCTCTGTTTATGTAGGTAGAGAAGAGGTCATCTCTGCGTAGCTCTTTGTGAGTTGTGTGGTGGGATTTTTTTGTAGTATAGGCAATTGAGAAGTTATCTCTGTGTAGCTCCTTGTGAGGGGTGAGGTTTTGGGGGTATCTCTGGTTGTGTCCACTGTGGAGAGGTTTTCTTGGCTGTGAAAAGGTTGTCTCTCTGCAGCTCCTTGTGATGTTTGAGATTAGGGGGGGGGGGAGGGTGGAGAGTTTCTGATAGTGTAGGCAGTGGAGAGCTTGTTTCTTGTGTAGCTCCCTGTGTATGTTGGGGATCTCTATTTTTATTGGCAGTGGAGAGGCGATCTGTGTGTAGCTCTTTGAGAGGGGTGAGGTGTGTGGGGGTGGGGTTTCTGGTTTTGTCGGCTGTGGAGGGCTGTGTCTGTATAGCTCCAAATCAGTGGTGAAATGTGGGGAGGGTCTTTTGTTGTGTTTGCAATGGAGTGGTCTCTATTTAGCACCTAATGAGAGGTGATGTGTGTGGGTGTGGGGTGGTGGGTCTCATGTTGTGTTACCTATGGAGAGGTTGTCTCTATGTAGCTCCTAGTGAGGGATGAGGTGTGAGTAGGGGGGTGGGGGTGGTGGGTGTTTGGTTGTATTGGCAGTTGGGAGGTCATCTCTGTGTAACTCCTTTCGATTGAAGGGTGGGTTTTTTTTGTTGTAATATAGGTAGTTGAATGGTAGTCTCTGTGTAGCTTCGGTGAGGTGTGAGGTGTGGTAGGTCTCTGTTTGTGAAGGCTTTGAAGTGCTCGTCTCCATGTAGTTCCATGTGAAGGGTGAGTTGGTGTATATTTCTTGTAGTGTTGACAGTGGAGTGGTCATATCTGTGTAGCACTTTATGAGTTGTGGAGGGGGTTTCTTGTAGTGTTGGCAGTTGAGATGTCATATATGTGTAGATCCACGTCATGTGTGAAGTGTGGGAGATTCTGAAAAGCTTCCCCATTCACCTCTGTAATCTTCAATAGAGAAAATCCACTTGTTCAACCCTGCAGCTCCACATCTTTACGCTCCCACCGTTCTTATCTCACCTTGTCAGTGAGGCAAATGCAATGAATATAATGTTAACTCAGAAGGTGCACATTATGCACCAGAGCTATCTATCATTACTCTGGAGTGGATCTGATAATTTTTTCAAAATATTAGTTAAACTTTGTGGTGTACTGGACTAATTGGCCAAATCTACCTGCAAGGACAGTGAATCGACCTCCATCATTCAACTTTTGAAGTTGATGCAGCTAAAATGGGAATTAAAGAATTAGTGCTGGAAATTTGTCTAGTGGGTCTGAAAATATTATAATTCAATCTGCAAATAGATAATGTAGTCAAATTGGATGAACTGTGGTACCTATAAAGTTATGTGTCATTAGCCATTTTCTATGAATATATCCTTAGCTATTCTGTAGTTACTAATGTCTTTGTTTCAATGACAAATTTGAAATGAACAATTCGTAATAAAAAAAATTTGTGTGTACAATATCAGTCAATAATACCCTTAACTTATATATAACCTTTCACTAATTGAAAAAAAAAAAAAAAAAATTAACCCATCCATTACTCTAAAACCAGCAGTTGAGTCAGGATAGAAATACACAGAGGGTTTAGAGTCCAATTTGAGGCCACCAATATTTCTCTCCGTATTGATGGTCTGGAACAAAATGGTTAAGATGAAATAGTTGAAGTTGAAATTTTTAGCTAATATTTAGCATGGAGGACAGAGTTACATTATCTGGAATCACATCACATGCCAGGTATCATTAACTAGTTCTTAATAGAAGCCAAAAATATGAACTTCAGGATCTCCAGCAGATTTCATGGATCCCTGTAGCCTCTCTAAAGGTTTAGCTAAAAAGATATCAAGGTTGCACAAAGTGGCCTGTCAGAAAACACATTGCCGGTTTGGCTCTCCACACAATTGGTGTGCAATTCTAGGAGGGAGCCAACACAACTGGCCACAACATGAAACAGACCATGTCCAATGACTTGTTCTTTGATTTTTACCAGCAAACTTGTTTTTGCAGAGTCTCAATGTTACTTATTTGTGGATCTTATTGTGGTTTTTTTTAGAAAACTATTTATTTTCTTCCATTTTTTTCCCCTCTTCTTTGTCTTATATTTTTAATTACCCTCTATAAAGTCATTGTCAATTAAAGACATTAAATCTTAAGTAGTGCAATTTATGATATGAAATTTCCAGTTTGGCTGACCCACCAGCGGCATAACCATGACCCTGATCTTTAAAGATGGGCATGGAAAATGCCAGTTTTGTGGGATATGGGCTCATTGGACATCAAAGGACATGCCAGTGTGTGCTAGTACAATGGAGATCCTTGGCACTGTGGCCATCTGTTCCTTCATTGCCCATGTGGTTGATGCTTATTCAATCTAGTATATGTTGTCGACATGCCTCCTGGACCATTGCGTAGTTGAGGATCCTCCACATTCCTCATGATAGTCACGTGAGCACTAATCCATAGGATGACGAGGTTGGTGAGGAGGTGTGCCATTTCTTTCGAGATTGTTCGAGCACTCAGTTCGGTAGAGCAGAATGTGAATCTCCATGTAATTGTAGAACTAACCTGTGGTTGATCTCTCCGACTGCTTCATATGCAGGGCAATGATTGCACATTGTGGCTTCTTTTCTGCTCCAGATTGGGATACATGTTGCTGATCCACACATGAATACTATTATTGGTCCTTATCATAAGGGAAATTAATGGCCTCTCCTGCTGTAACCAATGAGATGTTGACATCACCCATACTGAGCTACAATATTGCAAACTGACCCTGCACTTGGATTTCGTAGTGTTTGATGGACCACACATTTTCTTGACAGTGTGAAAGTTTTGGATGAGTGTTCCAAAGGCAGCTTAGAAGCAGGGAAGGAAGAAATGTGAAATAGAAACAAGTTATAACAACCTATAATAGAAAAGAACAAACTAATACCAAATCAAAACCCATTGTGTGCTGCTAAGAATCTTGAGTTACCTTTGATAGAGACGTGCCTGCTTTATTTTTTATTTGCTACATCTATTTATCTTCCAAATTTTATTCTAGCCTTTGCAAATACGAGCGTGGACAAATTCCAATGTCACTGAGTTATGATGAAACAGTAAACAGAAAATTGCTCTTAGGAAATCCAGCTCCCAGTTTTAAAGAATTTATCGCTTGTTCATCGTCATGAGAGAAACAGACTTTAAGTTAATTTTTCTGTATCATCTATGCGTAGCCAGTCTGATCTGCGATATTATAGTGATGTGTACTATGATTTCTCTGTGAAGGTTGCGCATAGAAGATGGAGATCCCAGTGTGTCAGTGATTGGCTTCTCCAGTTCTATTAACGTCATAGCAGATGACCTTACACCATGGATATCCCTGAATACAAGTGAGTGACAATGTTGTGTAATCATCTGCACACCCACACATCACCTATTCGGTCAATATATCAAGCTTTCCCAAATATTATCAGCAAAAGAGAGAAGCAAATACAATATCAAGGATAACACAAATTTGAAACGGGAAAATGATCACACACTTGCTGAGGTTTAA
>OZ017789.1:1904505-1916797 GCA_963969325.1 Lycopodina hypogea
AATTATACGAAAGCATACACAACAGTATGCTGCTGCGCATGCTACATGTATATATATTATAATACAGCATAGATCAAGGATTATCACAATTATTACAAACACCACCGCTGCTAGGCTCTCATGCTACAGCGTTCAGTTTGATCTCAATTGTATGAAAGGACTAGCATTGCTTGTAAGTGCTGTCACCTCTCAGCATATGTGACTCCAAGGCTACATACCTGGGCTGGCAGATTAGCTTTTGTTCACATCCATGTTTACTGCTAATACAGCTATTACTACTCTTACTATAACTTTGGAGTACAAATACCTTTACAGCTAATACTAGTATTCCATTACCAACACTGTCGCAAAAATCACAACAATGCGGGTCCTTCTTGTATGTCCAGCACCATCATCAAATATATGGGACAATAAGCTCTGACTAATCCAGTTAGTGATCAGAGGATATGTGCTCATTCTCCTTATACACAGGTAAGGAAACAGCCGAACTGGTGGATTGTAGATTTGGTTTGCATCTCCAGTTGCCCTCCAAGGCATTCTGGGATGGTTTCGAGGACATGAATTGTGAGTTCTGTCAGTAAAGGAAATGACTTTTGTCTGATGTGTGCGCAATTGACTTGTTGAGCATCCTCGTACTGAAATGCAATCCAATGTCATCAATGATTTTTTTTAATTTAATTGATTTCAATATGTGCAACCATTGATTAGCTCGTTTGATGGATCCCACTAAGGAGGCAAGATTACTGAAGTTGGTGTACTGGCCACTGGATTGTGATTTTACTGAGAATTTGCTTAAAAGGTAGCCTTGAAATATACGTCCATGTTAGGCTTGTATCAGAGGATTTATATAAAATTTTGGATTCGTTAATGGAAAGGTTTGAATGCAATTGTTATTCAGTTTTAACTCCATGTCTGTGCATTTTTTCACAGGCTTACACTTTAGATCAGACTGGTTTCTATGAGAAAAAAGACAGTGTGGTTTTACCAGCTAACATAATAAAGTTTTCGATATTTATGGCTCTACAGGTTTAATGACTTCATGAAAGCCCTACCCCTACCAGACTATACCAGATGCGATGGCAAGCCAAACATAGCATCTAGTCTGATGCCATTATGTTAGTCGTGATCTAGGACCAAAGATGTACAATGCCTATGGTGAGGTTACTATGAATGCAGGAGAGAAATCCTTCAATATTGCTATTGTAATCATCATCATCATCATCATCATCATCATCATCACCATTATAGCATTTGCAGAAAATAAACGACTGTAGTCAAGAATATTACAAATTAAACAAATTTTTTCACCTAATCATATTAAATGAAATAGCTAATTTGGGAGTTGGATACACTGGCGATATACTAGCCTTTAGCCCAGCTTTCAGGTTGGGCTTCGGTCTACTGTAGTTACAAATTTGTTTGGATTGCAGTGTTTTGATATATGAAGTGTGGGTTAGGGGGTTTGTGGGGCATTGTGAAGTAAATATTATAATTGCATTTCTAGTAATCAGTGTCATTTCGTACTCGCATGGGTTTTAATTCTTTGCTGTCTGACATAGGGCTGGTGTTATGCAAGGCATTGCCCCATTTTTTGGGGAAATATTGCGATGCACCTCTACTACTCAGTGTCTACTTTTTGTGAGATCAGATCATTGTGTTTTATAAAAAAAATTCCTGTAGAAACGTTCTTTTGAATTTGAACAGATCAGATTACGTATTGATACTCTGCTTGTTCACGAATGGGAAAGTTTATTCAATTGCATTAAGCCTCTGACATAGCCCTGGCCCTAAGTACATTCCCCACAGATGAAGCCATTAGTCATGCAAGCAACCCCGAAAAATTTTAGCATGATTGGTCAGCATTTGGCTGGAGATGCATTGCACACTGACTGACAGACAGTCAGACAGACACACACATGTGCACTACATGAATTATAGTAACATACATTCGTATGACCATGTATTTACATGGATGGTTTGGATGTGAAACTTGACAATGACAAATGTTTAAGAGGAGCCTTTAAAAAGAAACATTGATTTGAAAGAATTTGTTCTTTTATATTTTTTCACCTAATGACCAAAATATTTTTAAACCCCATAACTTCAACTCAGAGGATTAGTAGTGTAATTAAAAGGAATCATGTGTGTAATCAGAGACTTGTCATTTTGTAATTACAGAATAAGAAGGTGAAATTTCATGAAATTACAGAAATTATGTATGCTGCATGCAGGATCCCCTCGCTTTCCTGACAGTGGGACTACAAACCTTCACTTAGATGTCTCTTATGCTGTAAATATCATGGTATGTGGTGGGTGTATGTGTAGGCAGTGTTCAGAATTTGTACCTAACTGGTTCTTTTCTCCCACTCACCATCACTCCTCCCCTTCCCTTCGTTGCCTCCAACTACCATAAATCTGTTCAATCAGGTTGAAGTTTTTTTCCTTTAATTTTCATCTTATGAAAAGCTACTATCCCATATGCATAATCTTGATTGGAGTATTTTGTTGGCCACAGAAAACAAGAGGTAGGCTGCATAAAATGTTAGTATTGTGCTCATATTGCTTTGCCAAGAGGCAGCAGTAAAATGTTGCTATGACAGGAGAGTCTGTCCATATAAACTCCATGGTTAACGTCGTCTGCTTCTAAAGATGTTTCTGTTGAGATGGACATGGGAATTGTATAAAATGTAATGGAATACTCAGATCATACTCCTTCTTTTAGATCATTTATCTAACGTGCAAGGAATGCTAGAACAATATGTCTGTCAGACAACATGCATGCTATGTTATAGACTTGTGTACTCATGGTAATGGTATTGCGCTGTGTAGGTGTATTGTAACATTCCTCCTAGTGTGGCAGAGAGTGAATGGAGACTGGTGGAAGATATTGTTCATACAGAGTGCTGTAAAAAACACACCTTAGAGTGCAGAAAAAAGGGCTAAAGTGGTGAGATAATATATGTGAAAATAATGGTGCATTTCTGTATGACGTAGATATAAGTTGATATTCATTAATGGATTATATTGATAGCTTTCTGAAACACTATGTTACTCTGAACAAGAGTATGTTCATTTTTTTCTTCTTGACATTCCATTCTACTTTTATCCATAAGTAGTATTAGTCAATTCACTCATTTTGAATCATTAGCATCTCCAATGGCAACCAAGTTATGTGTTTGACAAAAGAAGGATGAATAGGAAAATGAATCTATAATAATCAAACTTAGTACTTCCTTTTATCAAACCTTTTTGTATGGCAGAATAGTTCTAAGATGCACCTCCATTGCACTTTGATTTATAAGAAGCAACCATGGAAACCACCTGGAATTGTAGTCACAAATATGGGCTATAGCTGTGATATAAGACCACTTTTTTTTCCTAAGAATTCCCTCTTTTTTTACTAAGAATTCCCTTTTTTCTTTTCTTGGCATTGTTCATTACAATTAGGTGTCTGAATTAATACATTACACAGACATTATGATGTTTTCAGCATAAAGTGCTGCAGGATAATCTTGTGAACGACTACACTAAAGTGTTATGCTTATTACTGCCATATACTACGTACACTGAATGCTATTGTTGTGTTACAGGGAGCTATTTGGCATATTTACTCTCAAACAGATTCCGACAAAATCAGAGCACTTATTAGAAAAGTGAGTTAATTTTCTTCCCTCTTATCTCTGATGTTGCATTTTTTTATCCATTTTATTCAGAAATATTGCAATTGAATGAAGAGGACTGTATATATATATACATATATATACTGGTGTGTATATATATGTATATACACAGGTATATATGTATATATACATATGTATATATATATATGTACTAACCGTGTTACTCAGACCCTGTGCAGGAATTTCACTCTAACAATTTCGGAATAGACAACATTGCTGGAGCTGCCATGCACTGTTGGCATGAGTGTGAGGTGTATAGAATAAATTAATTCTACCTAATAATAATATCTGGACATCTCCACATGACCAGCTTATGAAAATTAAGAATAAACATCAGGCAACTGAAGATGTTTCCCTTCTCTCGTTTACTAACTCTAATCACTTTGTTAACTGATATCATCCGAACCTAATTTTAAATAAGATCTTGAATATGCTTTGTAATGAAAGCAGTTTTGTAACTGAAGTTTTATAACGCGATATTAGCTGAATAGCCTATTTGCTTGGCCTACACAGGGTAATTATTAACTTCCAGAAATGCAAAATCGAATATAGCTGCCGCATCCCAAAAAATTAGATGGACTGAAAATAAATTTTAGATCCGACCTGTGGTCAAGAACATCGAGTATCATTTTGCAATTCTGCATTCCATGTCAGGAACATGAACATTAGGATCAGACCTAGGCCAATTTATTTTTCCAGCCTGCATAAGATGTGCGATTGTATTTAAAATCTAATATCGTTACTGCAGGTGTACGAAGAGACTTCAGAGCCTCTTCCCATAGGATCCGATCCCATACATGACCAACTCACGTACCTCGATGCTGATCTCCGTGAGAGGCTCTATTATGAGTATGGGGTTAGAGGTTGGGCCATAGTCCAGTGTGAAGGTGATGCAGTATTCATACCTGCAGGAGCAGCTCACCAGGTTTGTGTGCTTAGAGTGGAGAGTAGATTGGGTCGGATTGAATGGAAGCTTCATGCTAGTAAATACTTCCCTAGTGTATCAGCACACAGTTGTCCTGATTCTCTATTTCTTGACACGAACCTATGTTACTCTGCTGCAAAAAAAATGTGCTCCTAACTTTTGCTGAATCCAGAGATGATAAAATCGTTTTCTTAAGCAAATATAGGTAGCCAGCTTGTAATCGTCTAATACAATGTGATCTGCATCAAATTGTAACTTCATTTGTGAATGTCAAACATGTAGGCCATTTTTTTTTATACATTTCTTACTTGTATCTACTTCAACCAATGCTAAAACAGCCAAAAAAATGTCTTGCCATAGGAGCATACTTGCCATTTTAATGTTTCAGTGAATTATTTTGGAATCAAACAGTGTCGTGTGAGCACGTGCCAATTCTCAATCATGATCCAGGTGAAATGTATAACTAATTGATACCATACATGTTTATCTTTAGCACAGAGCAATTCCAAGTTAAACAATTACTTCTTTAATTGAATGTAACAGCCGGTATGTACTACTGAATTTTTTAAAAATATTTTGATGTTGTCTCTAGGTTCAATATCTGTGCAGCTGCATCAAAATTGCCGAGGACTTTGTTTCACCAAAAGTGAGTTCAGTAGTGGCACCATTACAACACAGTAGGTATGGAGAGCCTTGCATTATTTCACTCTTTGGGTGATACAAGGGTTCCTGCAACATATATGTGGCGATCAAAAATATAATGAGGTTAAAACTTGTGAAAGTCAAAACGCACCTGAGTACCACTGTTTCGTGCACATGTTTTCTTTGTTTATGGCAATGAATTATGTTTTAGCATGTGAAGGAATGCTTAAAGATGACAGAGCAATTCAGAAACCTCTCTGCACAGCATGCCAACCATGAGGACAAACTTCAAGTAAGGATTCAAAATTTTATCACAATCACCTATCATGGATATTGTTCATAGGAAAATAATCGCCCATACTCACACCAGTTATGTATTGACTTTCAATGTTAATGAGTTGAAATTTTCCATTTTGTACAACCCCATTTTCAGGGAAAGAGCATGGTCTACCTCTCCATCAAGGACATTGTGGGTGCTCTCACTTCTTCGACAAGATGAATGCTTCCTCTGTGTCCTGTTTGGACTTGTCCTTGCAGCATACATACTAAACTCGTTTTGAGAACTCAGATTCATAGACAGAGATTTTATTAATGACTATATGACATGATATGATATGATATTGCACAATACAAGATTGATCAACAGGTGCTCTAATCCAGGGTGGAAGAATCTTTCTTTCTCTGCATTCTCTCCATTTGCTTAGCTTTGATAGTGTGGTCATTTACTTGCAAATATTATCCCAAAAATTGCATCAACTGGTTCGTTAGATATCTAGGGCTAGGGCTAGGGCTAGAGATAATGGGATTGGGGTGTTGGGGAGAGGACAGTGGGTAAAGTGAATACCATATCCCCAGCTGCTCCCTAAGTGCAGCTGCACTAAGAAGTATCATAGTCAGAGTGTTGAGTGAAGTTTATTGAACTGAACCTAGTCTGTGTGTCTCATTTAGGGTCAAGTTTTATGGAACACTATATTAGTACAATTGAAAGAATTTTATTACTTCCAATTTTATTATTGGATCCTTTCAACATGGTGAGGAACACTTTGTTTACCAATGGAGGGCATGTTCCACTCACAAACTCCTTATAATGTTATAATGTCTACTGTCCCAATTCTGCTAAAAATAACCAAAAAAGCCATCCCCAAATTAACACCCTCCTTGGGCCTCTGAAAATCCAGCAGAATTAAGGGAATGATGCATAGGGCTTACATGTAGACAGAGTTTGTTCAATTGTAATAGGATTTGTTTATCCTATCACATTTATTTTGTCTGCATAATTTTAAAGGTGCCACATATTTCCTTTTGAAAGTGTTAGAACTTTATTTTAACTGAGTTAATGAATAATTTTGCTCTTTGGTTAGTGAAATACATGTTACCAGGTTTTCTATGTTGCTATAGGCACTGCCATGAAGGTAAATTGAGAATAAATGCTTTACCGAAAACTGAGGAAGTAGTTTTACATAGCCAATGAATTTATGGCTGCATTTAAAGATGGAATACCTGATATCTCGCTCTCCCCTCCTACCCACTTACGCATTGGCTTTGGGATCTCCCCCATTACACATGTACCCAGAGATCTCCTATCCCCCAACCACCTATAAATAAATCTTGGTATCATACTTCACCTATACACATGAACCCAAAATCTCTCCACCACACCCTCCACCAACATATGGGCTATTGTATCTCTCTACCACGCCATAAACATGATCCCTTGAATCCTGAAACCCCCTACCCATGGGCCCTGGATTGTCTATCCACCTTTAAATATGGGTTCCTAGACTTATTCTCTGGTATCTTCCTAACCTACAAATGGGACACACAAATGGGCCCTGGAATCCACCCACTCTAATCATGGACCCAGAAATCTTACCCTAACCTTACAAATTGGCCCTGCAAATTCACATCCCCTCCCAACACATGGCCCCTGGAATTTCCCTAACCACCACCTATATATGGACTCTGTAATATTCCCCTACTCCTAAAACCTACCCTATAACTCCATATCCCCCCTACCCACAACGCATTAGACCAGGAATATCTTTCTACTAAACAGGTGCACAGGATTGTCCCCCCACCAGCCCCACCCCCACCTCCCCACTACCCCCGCCCTAATTATGCATTAGCCCAGGTATGTCCACCCTTTACACATGGACATTGACAACTAGGTAATTGGTAACTCCCATCATCCCCTACTCCCACACATGTGCTCTGGTATCTCTCCCCACCCTCTCCTAAATATGGGCCACTGGCCTCACTGCCATAAATTTTATACCAACTAGAGGCAAAGATCACTGACTCCTTGTATGTAGGAGGAACAAAATTAAAGCCAAATATTACTCTACCAGTCTGGTTTGGAAATGAGGATACCGAAACTTTCCCAGTGTGGGTTTTAACCTATTACTACATGGGCTTTTCATGAATATTTTTGTTAGCTATTGTTTGTTGGTGGACAATGCCAACTATTAGTTATCAGCATGTCAGTATTAGATGAGCATTTACAGATAAAGTAGGCAAAAGGACATAAAATATATCTTTCAATTATGCTTTAAGTAACACTGTATTAACTATTGATAATGTGATTGCCATGTGTTAATTGGTAGCTGAGAGGGGGTGTAGCACAGATTTTTGAAAGTGGGGGCTACGAGTATGAGTGGACCGCATTATATCTTTTTTAATTTATCCTGTTGTTTATCTCATATATATATAAAAAGAGATGTCTGTCTCTCTGTCTGTCTGTCTGTCTGTCTGTCTGTCTGTCTGTCTGTCTGTCTGTCTATCTCTCTGTCTGTCTGTCTGTCTGTCTGTCTCTTGTCTGTCTGTCTGTCTCTCTCTCTGTCTGTTTCTTCCATCATTCTGGCCAAACCAGTGAGTGGATTTCTTTGAAAAAATTGGCATGATGATATGTTTGGACCCAACTTCAAACATGAGCTAAAAATTTTGGAAAATGGTTACAATATTAATGAGAAAAGCCAATAATGGAATTTTTGCCAGATGAACAATTGGAACTACAGATCTAAAACTTGGAATATATATATGCAACTTCTCTCTGGGAGTAACATGGGCTG
This sequence comes from Lycopodina hypogea, assembly GCA_963969325.1. Classification (NCBI taxonomy): domain Eukaryota; kingdom Metazoa; phylum Porifera; class Demospongiae; order Poecilosclerida; family Cladorhizidae; genus Lycopodina; species Lycopodina hypogea. The sequence goes on from OZ017789.1 coordinate 1,912,821, forward strand.
GGTACCAGTTGACCACATCTCTTCTTTTCCTTATGTAATTCTATTAATTATAAAAATGGTATTTCAGCAAATACATTTGAATCTAGTGATTTAGACCAATGAGCCCATATAATTTTAGAATCAATATAATCTGAGAGATATTCTTAGTATATTTATATGACCACACCCACTTCTACTTTCATGTCAGGCCCAAGAGACCCAAAATGATACTTTGGCCTAGCAAACCCTTGAAGCGACAGAATTAATATATGGTATGTATACACAACTTGACTTTGAGAGTAACATGAGTAGGATTCTTCCTGGCTAAACCTCTTTCCATTGGTTTGTGAAAACAAAAATTCTGAATAACGCATGGACCAAAGGAGCTAGATTAACAAACACACTTTAATATATATTTTGGTTTGTAAATATGTTTGTGTTTAGGCATGATGGCTAAACACTTGGATCTAAAATGCCAAAATTCGGTATATACTCTCCTAGAACCCAGGTGAGCATTATTATGCACATGTGGGCATGGTAAATGGTGCAGTTTGATCATATGTACACCAACAGGAATAAATTAGGCTTTAAAAAAAGTTAATGAGAGGCCAATAAGGCTAATTTTGGCATTTGGTCTCCAATTACCAAGGAAAACATTATTATCCGAGTATGCCTGTAGTCTGGTCATAGCCACAGCCACAGTAAGTTATTATTGCTATTTTAAGATAATGAAACAACCAACCTGAATGAAATTTGGAGTGACACTTCCATGAAACTAGGTGAGCATTACTGATTATGTGTGTGTCACTGGGTATGGTTTGGTCCTGGCCACACCCATAGGACATCATTATGCCTTACAAATACTCATTTATGGACTAATTATGCTAAAATATGGTATACTGAGTCCAAGTAATTGGGTGGGCATTATTAACTACATGTGAGAGTAGCAATGTGTTTGGTTTGGTATTAACCACACACCCTGGAAGTTGTTTTGGCTAACCAAAGTCAATTAAAGGCCCAACCAGGCCAAAATTGGAATGGCTTCTATAATGTTTCATGTTGACATTGGCAGGGCAACACCAGGAACAGGCTGCTAGTAGTCTATACATACATTTAAAATATATTAAGTGACTGCAGGATGTCAGAAGAGAGCTCCTGCGTCATGGTGAGGTGGGAGAGGGAGGTGGGGGAAGTGGTGTGTGTGATACCCATGAAAGCCAAACAAGTGTGGGGAATGAATGAGATCATTCAAGAACTGACCACATGTCGCATGGTACTTTATTATCAACAAGGCAGCTCAGATAATTTGACATAATTGCCATAACTATAGTAGAACCTCCCTAAATGGACTCTCTGAAATAGGGACAACCCCTCTACAATGGACAAACAGTAAGGCACCAGATCGATACCCTATAGAGCTAATAAATCAGTACCTCTGAAAGCAGATCCTCCTAACTCTGAATAATGGACAAAAGCTAGGCCAACTTCCAAAAAATCATTGAAAATGATCCTCTAATATGGATAAAAGCCAGACCCCCATACTTTTGTAAAACTGAATGAACAAAAGTCAAGAATAAGGACACACCTGCTAAATAAAGCTAAATGAGGCTGCTGACTCCTGAAGATTCTCCACCTGTTCCTTCGTCATCTCAATGTAGCATTTTAGTCCCTACAGCCAGTAGGTACATTGTTTTCAGGCAAAAACTAGAAATTCCATTCCAGGGGCCAAGCAGTTAAATATTATTATTATAAAACTATACCCCACCAGCCCCAACTGTGCATGCCAAATTTTATCACAATCTTCCCAGTGGTTACACGTAAAGGGTAAGATAGGCAGATAAATAAAATACTGCAATGTCACATTTTAGTATAGTAAGAATCAACCCACCCACTCTAAGAGCTTATGCCAAGCATTTGGACCTGTGGTTTTCCAAATCCCTGTGGTTATGCACTTATAGAAAAAGCTAGATTGATAGGCCAATTTTAATTATGTAAAAACCAACCACCTCCCCCCCCCCCCCCACCGACAATGTGCTTATGCCCAATCTCATCCCAATCAGCAAAGATGTTCTTTAAATCCTAGTGGTTATGCACAAATAGAAAAAATATATATAGGAATTCAAAATGCAATTTTGTAATATTGATCCCACGCCCACCACAAATGCTCATGCCAAATCAGTCCATTGGTTCTCTCAATCCCAATAGTTATGTACAAATACAAAAAGATAATTAGTGTGACAGAACCTGCCACAGCACCCACACAACTTCAGCCTCTCCAGCCAACACAAACTCTGCACCCCAGCAGACTGCATGCTATGTCTGCACCCTAGTTCCTCAGAATGGATATTGCCCAGTAATTCCCAAGTAACAACACAGGCAAAAAAAAGGAGAAGAATCTCTCTTCTAGAGTGAACTGATAGCTCTCAGAATCCCAGAAAAACTGCACACCACATTATTATATTACAGACAAAATCAATGAGCACAAAATCAGACACCATTAATGTTCTATCCAGTCAGAGGAATCCAATTAATAAGCAACACGAAACTAATATAAATCAATGACCACAAAACCACACACTATTAATGTTTCCTTTACAGTTAGAGAATCCAATTAAGAAGTAACACAAAACTAATATAATAATAAACACATAGCTAATCATGTTTCCTCTTCTTCACCAGTTCACCATCAAGTCTCTGGTCCTCTTGCATTGCCCAGGTCATCAGAGAAGGGTCATCCTCGATCCTTCACATTAGATAGACTAAAATACATTAATTCAAAATTTTATTATATAATAATTATCTCACACTCAACCCAAGGGATCATGCCAAATTTCTTACCAACTGGCCTAGTAGTTCTCTGAATGCCAGAGGTCATGCACAAATAAAAAAAAGATAGATATATATAAACAAAAATGACAGTAATTCAGAATTCAGTCATGTAAGACCATCCTACACCCACCCCAATTGTTCATGCCAAATTTTGTGCCAATTGGCACATTTTTTCTCTCACAGTGCTATAAGTCAATCTGTCTGTCTGTTCGCCTGTGCATCCGTGTTTAACACTTGAAAGGTTGAAGTTGGACCCACAAACCCATATATATTTAGAATCAATATCACCAGTGGGATGTCATGAGCATGTCTACAGGGCCACACCTCTTTCTGTATTCAAAATGTCAAAAAGGTACTTTTGCCAGAAAAAAGAATTGAGATAGACTTACGAACTCATGCATATTCAAAACCAATGTCACCAGAGGAATGCCATAAGCATATCAATATTACCACACCCCTTCGTTATTAAAAAAAAAAAAAAAAAAAAAAAAAAAAAAAAAAAAAAAAAAAAAAAAAAAAATCAAAGGGAAAATGATACTTTTAAAACAAGAAATAAAGGAGCTACAGGACTAAAAGTTTGACATCAAGACACATGTGTCTGCCAATAATATGGAGTGGGTCCATTCTGACCACACCTCTTCTTTTTTTGTGTGTAAGGCTGAAAATGTCAAAAGTTGTGCTTCTAAATAATACTTTGACCTAATCATATGTTCACTTTTGCTTTAAAAGTTTACATATTTTCAATGCAGCCGCTTTCATGACTGCAGTCCACTAAAGGTGAGCCGAAAAACCACCCATAGGGTGGGTTTAACACTAGTATTTATAAAATTGAAAAGTATGTATGTGTGTATGGGTGTGCTTGTGTGGGCTCAATAGAGAGGAAAACATTGAATGAATATTGACAAAAATTTGCACACATTAGGTTTCAGTGCATACTAACGTTTTTCACAGAAAAAATTCCAAAAAATGTCACCCTTGGAAGGGGAAAGAAGAATTTAAATTTCTAATAATAAAAAAGGCCATAAATATCGTGGCTCAGTGGTTAAAGCACAAGTTTCTCAAGCTGAAAGTCTGTTGTTCAAACCTGGAGTTACTTGACTTTTTTTTTCCTTTCCATTCCCCCCCTTCCTACCCAACTCTTTCTTCCTTCTGTGTGCCCCCCCCCCCCC
>OZ017789.1:1916997-2029442 GCA_963969325.1 Lycopodina hypogea
ACCAGACAATATATCTTTCTCTGGCCATGTCAGGTCAAAAATGATGCATTGGTACTAATGATGGTGAAATTCATAGACCTTGAAACCTAGAACCATGCAAATACAAATATATATATATATATATATATATATATATATATATATATATATATATACTAGCAGCATATACTCGGCGTTGCACGGCCAATTTCAGCATCAAACATTATAGTCAAAGTTGAGTATACAAACCATATATTAAATCTGTTGCCCAAAGATTCATTTGGCCAAATACCATTTTTGTCCTCTTTTGGGCCTGACACGAAAGCAGAAGTGGGTCTGGTCATATAAATGTACTTAAACATTCCTCAGACTATATTGATTCTAAATATATATGGGTTCATTGGTTTAACTCCCTAGGTTGAAGTGATTTTGCTGAAATATATATTTTTGCATTAATAGCCTTACACAGAAAAGGAAGAGGTATGGCCAGGTGGGACACAGCCCATGTTACTCCCAGAGTGAAGTTTTCTATTCATACCATAGCCATAATTGGGCATGGGTGTTCAGCAGCTCTTACATTTTTTGACAGCGATGATCCTTACCTTTAGGAACCAGTGCCGATGCTCCTTAAAATTTTATAGATTTGTATTATTTCAACAGAGTACACAGTGTATTTCCTATCCCTGTGTACTGTATCTTTTGTCCAACTATGCAAACTGCAGGATCTCCCATTTCCCCAAAGTGTATCCATGAATTTTTAAACAGCATAAATTGTGAGAATCAACACTAATTTATGAACATACCTTCCTTGAACTTCAAAACTAGGACATCTTGCCCACCAGGTTTAGTTGGTACCTCCTTCTGAGTTTCCTCTTCTATCTTGTCATCTTCCCCTCCCTCCCCAATCTTGATAAATCCACGCTCACCACCTTCCACGATGGCTGGAGCTCTGGAGGTGTTAGCATCACTTAGCTGGACATTCAATACTGTCAAGACTTTAGGCAGTGTAACCATCTCAGTAGGGGAAACAGGCTGTTCTGGGTCCTTTCTTTTTTCAGGTGAAACACGTTGAACCTCGTCATGTCCACTACACTTCTACTAGCATCATCCCCACTAAGTGTCAGTCTTGATGGTAGATCCTTTACCTAACCTGCTAAGGTAAGGGGTCTAGTTAAGGTAAGGGGTCTGGCTTGCGGACATTATCACTAAACCTCACTTTTTTTCCTACTCTCCTAGGATTGAAAAAGAGATGACACAGATTACATAGCAACAAACCTTTTAGGGAGAAAATTATAGGATTTCTAGCTTAGTCAACCTTTTATCAGTAAAGCTGGAAAGAAATGACCTGGATTGTCAATTTTATTTGCTTATGGTCCCACAAAGCAAGAATTGCTTGTCCAGGTCTGGTTGTTGGGTGGGCCGTAGCATCTGAAATAGATTGAAGGGTCATACATTCCAAGCTGTACAATTCGGTTCCAACCCCAAGGTTGAGATCTACCTTCGTATTGTAAATGGTACTTGGGGTTTCTAAATAAAAAAAAAATAATGCCTATTAAAAAAAAAATATATATATATATATATATATATATATCTCCATGAATGTTTCCAGTTCACCGTGTTCAGCTTTTACTATCAGCAGGTTTTGTCTTGTCTTGTCCAGTGCTGGGAAAATCATTCACCGTTAATATCTAAAGTTCTGCTGGGTTTTACGTAGAATTGAAGTCTCTGGGAGCTTGCGGTTGGAGTCTGTGGAGTTAAACTTTTCTGAAGGAAAGCAGATAACATCTAACCAAGTCCCGATTTATTTTTGCAAGTAAGATAGCTGTAGTGGGTAACATATAATAATGGTACGTCATTTTTTTATGAAAGAGTTTCTGTGCTGTCAGTAGTTGATATGAATGATTGTGAAGCAACTGTATAGTTTTCCTATGAACTAGTTACTGCAATGCTTGGAGGACATAACTGTATTCCCTTGTGTTTCCATAGAGTTGTAGTGCCTGCAGTTGTAGTCCTCTGCAGTTGCAATCCCCTGAAAGATATAATGTCAAATAATCAGACCATGTTCAAGTGAAAATGAATTTTTTACCAATGAGTTCTTGGCAAGAGCTCAAGGGTCTTAAAGTCAATTTGTTTAAGTGTTGTGCTTGTGACACTTTCTCAAATTTTCCAGTCCTGAGATCCCCAGTACAATCCCTGGTCTCCAGTCTTGTAAAATATGGGAAATTCGCAAATACGCGGGTGGGTTATGCTTGATATATTTCAAGCTTGTTTATATTTAGTGGCTTAATTTAGAAAAACAAGCAGAAAACCTGTCCATTCTTTTTGGATTGGCCACCTGCAGTAGCAATCATGTTCATTTTTCTTTATGTAATGTGTAGGGAATATATATCACTAATTTCATTAATCAAACAAACATGATATAATTAATAAACCTGTCAAGTTTCTGTGATGATTAGCCCTCTATGTCACCAAATAACACCCATTAAGAAAACCACATCTATAGCCACCCAATTCGAATGAAACTTTCGCGAGGATGTGCAGAGTGATGATCTAATAAATTCCTGGAAGTTTCATGAAAATCCTTGTAGCCGTTAGGGAGGAATTGGAGTCAATACAGACAGACAGACAGACAGACAGACAGACAGACAGACAGACAGACAGACAGACAGACAGACAGACAGACAGACAGACAGACAGACAGACAGACAGACAGACAGACAGACAGACAGACAGACAGACAGACAGACACACATACACACACACACACACAAAGCAAAACAAACTGTGAATTAAAGTAAGATTACCAAAAACAACAAAACAAGTGCCTATGTATTAAAGTGAACAATTATCCCTGAAGATCAAAGGTAAATATTGGGTATCACTGAATGCATGAGAAAGCTGTACTTATACATTGCATTACTATATTGATAGTCAATGGACTTATCTCCTCAAAGTGTTGCCAATAATGATTATGTTGAAATAATCACTGGATCAATTACTTCAAAATAACTTCAGTGGTGGATCTTTGAAGTATGAGCAGGGTTAGCTATGAACTAATTTCAGGGAGCCTGGTGTGAACTAATTCTGCTGAAGGATGAAGTTAGATATTTTAGCTGGAATTATATTTAAATTTATTTCCGAAATCATCCGAAGCTGGCAACTATTATATAAATAGTTCTATTCCTACTACAGATTGATTACTATCTTTTAGCTCATCAGTTATGTCTGACACTTTAGCAGCACAAAAAAAAATTGGCTGTCTGGTCAGTACTGGTGGGGACAATTGTTAATGTTGTGAAATTTTTTACCCAGTTAAAAAAAAAAAATGTGATTAAAAAAAAAAAAAATTGAATTTACTTGAAGGTGGAGAGTCACCTGCCACTGAGAATGGTTTGTTTTGTAAAGCTGCTTGTCTGGTTAGTAGTGGTAGTAAGAATTGCTGTAGCTGTGTTGGAATTTATTTACAAAATTTTGAGAGAAAGGTGGAGTGGTTGGGGGTAAAGGGTGTGGGGGGTTGTTGGGCACTAGCTGAATTACATCACTGATAATGGGGCAGTTTTAGTACAAGCTAAGAAGATAGAGAAAACATTGATCTAGCATACACATTTCACTCCAGCATTCAAACTAAATCATGAGCCAGATAAGCAGTACACATTTGTCTCTTCTTTTTTTTTTTGTTGTCACATTTGACTTAGCACAGAGAATTTTTTTCATTGAATTTTTTTTCCCAACCAAAGTGATAGCAGTTCAATTTCTAGGATTGACCAGTCCTGACCTGACCATGGTGAATGTAGTAATATATAAACCTGAGTCACCATCCACAAGATTGCCATATTTGTGTTTTTACCACTAATCAGAGTTGAGTCACTTCTTTATAATACATGCTAGCTACCTAATATTTGGTTAAATCTAAATCCTTTGGAAATGAGGTTACTGTGGGTGGACTGGTTGAGGTGTGCTCTATTTACCTCTCCTAGCCAAATAGGAGACCCTTTCCATAGATTTTTGGACTAAAATCAGATACAGACTCAGTTGGAACACTTAGCATACTGAATTTCTCTTCAATTGCTGCAGAAAACATCTGTCAGCTGATATACACACAGTAATAATTTAATTACTTTGGTAGCAACTGAAATAATCACTTGGTATCCAATGTATCTGTTCCTAACTAACCTGTGGAGAGCTCAGCCTCTCACAAATTGTTATCTGTTCCTGTTGGTGCTGAGATTGGAGTTGCTGGTGTAAAAATATGCAGAAGTTGTACTTACTGGGTATACAGTGATAGGTGTGGTTTATGAAAGCTCAACAATTATGACAAATTGCACATATCTAGAAATGGTTGTCTCTCTTTATACCTAGCTATTGTTGCCTATTTTTTTAGAGAGTTTTATGTCAGTGAATTACTAAGCCAGTTTGTAGCCAAACCTGTGGTTTTGTTATCTACACTACTGGCTTTTAAGAGCTTACAATTCGGTTTAAAGTGGACATTCCCTTTGGTTTTGTTATCTATACCACAAGCTTTTGAAAGCTTACAATTGTGTTGAAAAGTGAAATCACTATTTTACCATAGTATCACACAGCTTTTCTAAAATCAATTACTAAAGTCCCTCTCGGTAAGACCCCTCCATTGTAAGATCACCTTTTTGAAAAACAACATTCTTCTTGCACCATGTATTTATTGAAAAAAAATCACCTCAGGTGGAAAATAGCCATTTTGTAGGACCTCACAGAAGTGATAAAATTTGACGATCCTATAGTAACCTGAAGTAAATACTTACACCTTACTAGTTTACTAGGTGGCTCAACCTGCAAATTATACAATAAATATTATGTACCTTTGGGATTGCAGAGGATGTGAAGGTTTTGTTGTTGCAGCAAGTGCTAAGTTTCCTTCCAGTCTTCATAGATATCTAGGAATACTAATTGCTTGACCTCTACAAGAAGGAATTGCTGTTTTAACTGCAACCAAGCATCTTTGTGGATTTTTTGATTTGTTCTTCCTTATGACAAGACAGATTTGTTCGAGCTGGTATTTTGGAGGGGATATTAAAATGGTCTAGTAAGGTAAAATCGACTAATAATTGCATATTCTAATATATATGCAAATTTCATCATACATATTGCCATATTTTGGGACCACACCTACTTCCATCTCCATTTCCTGGAAGACGACCTCTTTAGGGAGACCCATTTTGGTTGGATTTGAGGGTAGTGTCTCAAAGGAAGGACTATTATATGTCAAAAAATTGTATCAGGAGCTTCCTTAAATGATTTAATCCTGGTCAGAGTGTAATATTCTAATTGATAAAAAAAGCATATGACAAAAATTACAGATCAATATTATTCAAGCACAGGTAATTGACATATACTGTACATAAGCAATGCAAAGAGATGGTGACTTAACATACAACTCATCATAAGAGTTTAACACACTGCTAATAAACATACTCAGATCTAAACATGACAGTTAATAGATAGTTAATTACAAAATCATGTTTTAGTTAGTACTGGAGTCTGGAAGATTCTCTCTCTTTATTCTCTCTCTTTATTCTCTCTCTTTATTCTCTCTCTTTATTCTCTCTCTTTATTCTCTCTCTTTATTCTCTCTCTTTATTCTCTCTCTTTATTCTCTCTCTTTATTCTCTCTCTTTATTCTCTCTCTTTATTCTCTCTCTTTATTCTCTCTCTTTATTCTCTCTCTTTATTCTCTCTCTTTATTCTCTCTCTTTATTCTCTCTCTTTATTCTCTCTCTTTATTCTCTCTCTTTATTCTCTCTCTTTATTCTCTCTCTTTATTCTCTCTCTTTATTCTCTCTCTTTATTCTCTCTCTTTATTCTCTCTCTTTATTCTCTCTCTTTATTCTCTCTCTTTATTCTCTCTCTTTATTCTCTCTCTTTATTCTCTCTCTTTATTCTCTCTCTTTATTCTCTCTCTTTATTCTCTCTCTTTATTCTCTCTCTTTATTCTCTCTCTTTATTCTCTCTCTTTATTCTCTCTCTTTATTCTCTCTCTTTATTCTCTCTCTTTATTCTCTCTCTTTATTCTCTCTCTTTATTCTCTCTCTTTATTCTCTCTCTATCCTCTAGTCCTTACAGTTGGGTCTTAAGAGTCTTAGAACTTGAGCTGTAGAGTGTTGATACTTAGTGCAACTAGAACCGTTACCAAATTGTTAAGCTGGAGTTTAGACTCCCCTGACTTCTATCCATTCAAGTTGCTCCTTAATTAATAAAAAAAAATGCAAAGTTTGATTGTCAGATTACCGTAGAAATTTATGACGCAGAGTTACATGATTTGTTTTGGTAGTGGTGTAACATATCTCAGAATTATGCCAAATAATTTAAAACAATATATATGCAAAAAGGAATATTTCTACGTCAGGCTTATTTCAAATATGCCAGCCAGGTTTGTGTGTTGTTTTTTTTCATCAAAGTGGTAGAAAAGATCTTTTAACTTCTTTTTTTTCCATTTAACAATGCAAATTACCCACAAACAGCACCCAGGTGGCATTTGGGTTCCTTATAGTGATCCCAGAAGTTGAATGGTTGGAAAACAGGCTATCACAGTTTCTGGTTCATCATTCTCAATTTTCTTGGCGTCCAACTCAATCTTATGATTGGTCCAAGAAAATTAAAATTTCTTGTCACTTTTTTTTTTTTTTTTTGGTTTTGTTAGTGTTCATGTTATTGTTCGGGTCTTTCTTCTTGGTTTCTTCAGTTGATTTGGTTGGGATATATTTATTTTTTGAGTTACAAACTATCATACTTTTTATTTTAGTGGCAAAAACAAATAGTGCCTATGGGACAGAAGCGGGATTGAAATATTTGGTTTTAGGGGGAATTCTTCTGGGCTATTTTTATTCAGTGGTGCTTTATTATACGTGGTATCTGGTGATAGGAGCGTTCAAGTGATTAATTCAGTATTAATGGGGGATGTGGGTAAAACTTTTATGACCATCTCTTTCTTATTTAAATTATTTGCGTCCTCTTCATATGTGAGCCTCAAATGTGTATGAGGGTGGCCCTACCCTAATTATAGCTTCATTGATTTTGATCCCCAAAATAAGAGTCTATACAGTTTTAGTACAAGTGGGTTTAGTAAGAAATGTGTTACTTTTTTTGTGGGGGATCTCCATCATTTATTGAGCAGTGGGGGCTTTGAATCAAACAAAAATCAAGCATTTATTGTCTTACAGTGGAATAGGATATTTGGGGTTTATTCTTTTAGGGTTTGAAATAGGGTCTTTTGAAAGTTTTCAGGCAAGTTTTATTTACATGATCCTCTATATGGTCATGTCTGTGTGTGTGTTTTCAGTGCTTTTATCTTTACAATTAATGAGGGTGATTATAATGAATGTTAGTAGTTTATCTAGATATAATTTTCTAATCACTTTTACCAAAGGTTGAACTGTCTTTTTTCACTTGACAATGCAAATTCCCACAAACAGCACCCGGGTGGCATTCAGGTTCCTTACAGTGATCCCAGCAGATAAGTGTTTGGTAAACAGGCTAGTCACCATTTCTGGTTCATCATCCAGTTTTCATGGCGTCCAACTCAAGCTTAAAATTGGCCCAAGAAAATTAGAATTTCTTATCACTTTAAGTACTGTCACAGCGTCTTCTTTAGAAGCAAAGTTGATCTATACATGCCTGTGCTCGGCAACACCTTTCACATGGACTCTGAAGCGACCAAACTTCTTTATTCTTTGGAACAGATGGTTTCGTATTTCACAATCATTGAAAGAATTCTGAAATTTGTAACCCGCAAGGAGCATTTATAATATCTGGCATATGATTGAAAGTTGTGAGTATTTGGTGATATTCTTTCCTTCTCACTCCAATTCCTCACATTTGACCTCTTTATTTCAGGCCTTCTAAGATGCCCACCTCCTTGATCAGCAAAACTTGATGTACACTGCACAGCATACTTCTTCTTTTCCTAAGATGAATCTGAAAATGTTCTTTTATTCCTGTGACCAGATTTGGACATTTGTGGACAGTGTGTCCAGTGAATTTTCTGATTCTGAATTCGTCCCCCTTTGGAGACAAACTCCTGCTCTTCACTGCTGGCCATCCTTCCACCACAGCATCTATTCAGTGTATAGAAGCAACACTAGCCAAATATTTTTTCTAAGCACAATTTCCACAGTCAGAACCTGCAGTGAGATAGAGAGAGATATGATTGAATAGATAAGGTGAGCTCAAAATATGAGTAATCCTATACAAATACAAATTTAAAATCACAACAGTAATATGGTTGAGATCCTTGGGTGAAAATTTGCAAAAAAAAATTTAATAAATGCAATTTTCATGTTATAATTACCAAAAAATAGCAAAACAAACTATATACCTCAGATATGTTTCAATATTACTCCACCTATTCCATATTGTTCATATGATTGCAATATGTTAGATTGTAACTTTGTGCCGATCGATATATTTGAGCACAAAAAATAGTTTGAAATATCAAGACTGGATATTTCCAGCAAAATCCCACTCAATTATGATTTTATGTTTCAACTAAAAAATATTAGAATGTTAACTTCCAAATCCACTTAATTTCCATTGGAAAAACGGTTTGATAAAAAAAAAATAGGAAAAAAGTGACCCAACCATGACCAGGAATTGAAATGGAGACCTTAGTGCTGGTGTTCCTGATGATGTTTCCCAAGATGAAGTTGATAAACAAGAAAGTAACATTTAGACTTTACGAAAAATGGTTAGCGGATTAAAGTGAGGAATTGATGTAGGTATGGAGTTGCATCCCTCATTCCTCAGTTTTCATTTCTATTGTGAATAAAGTTCTTTTGAATAAATTTCAATCCACATTTGACAGATAGTACAGTACAAGGTAAACTTTTCTATAGATTTAAGATCTTTGGTCACTTGAAAATCTATTTGAGAGGTGTTAGTGACCACAGGTATGCCTATATCAACTACATTTCTAAAGAGAATGCTACAAGAGCACTTAAAGAGATACACAATTGTTATCTTCTTGGAGGAAGCCTCAAAGTAAGTTGGACACGACAAAGATATAAAAGTAATGCAAAAACAGTTACTGATGTGCATTTCACAAGACTCACACTCCACCCTGGAGAAACAGGTCCGCTACTGTTAACCATTCCCATGCCACCCGGGTGCTTTTTGTGGGTCATCTGCCCTATGGAGTAATCCAGCAAGAGTTAAAAGACCTTTATCATCCATTAGGAGAAGTTGAATCCATCTATATCATTTACATCCAAAAAGCCTCCATTACCAATGCTTACGTCAATTTCTTTTCTATTACTGATGCCACCTTTGCTAAGAGCCACACGAATAAGAGGTGGTACAGAGGTGACACACTGCAGGTGCACTTTAGCAATAGAAATCCTCATGCTAAGGTAAGGATATAGAATTTGAGTGGATATGAAGATATGGCAAAAATCTGTTCCCTTTTTGGATAATTTTGGTTTCATCCAAAAGGTTGACCACAATACTGGCAATGACTATGGTTTCCTTCACTTTGATAGCATGAATGATGCCCAAACGGCTGTGGATACTCTGAGTACATTTAGCCTTGAGAAAACTAATCTTTCTCTTCAAATTGAGCCCTGTCCAACCATGGAATGTGATTCTGCTTGTGAGGATGAGGATGACAATGCAGATGATCAGTGTTTGGTACTCCCCAAGAAGGTACCAATTACTGGCAGCTTTGTTTCTCTCCATCTCCAGATCAAGATTTTTTTTTATCTCTAAGCACTAGTGTGAAAAGTGAAGAAGGGGAAATATCAGAATCAGAGGAATATTTGAAGCATGTCTTGCACACTGATTCTGCGCTGAGACAAGTTGAATTTTCTCTCAAAGACCCTTGTCAATATGATGGAAAGGACAGAGATTTTGTTGTGATAGCCATCTCACATCAGGGAAGCACATCATGATTACTCCAGTTACTTTGACAGTACAGATGACATTAGAAGAGCTCGAATGTTTGGAGAAAAAGTCAATCTGAGAGTGGCTCTACATACCATTACAATAAAGAACATGAAGACAGCACTCTCTTTGATAACATGTCATATGAGCAAGACAGTGATCGTTTGTCCAATTGGGATACGGAATATGACAGTGAGAGGGGAGGAAAAAGAGTACAAGAACAGGGCAGTGTTTTCATGGGAGATTACCACCATGGTTTGTCTCTTTGTGATAAGCAGACACACACGGAGTCTGCAGCACATGAAACGAATCAGGAAGTTGAAATGAGTGCATCCAATTGTCCAAAATCTGACATGTCTTATTATTTGGGGCTGATGCTGACATGGAATTGAATGTGTGTACACATTATACCACTTCTGGTGATGTTGAGGATGAGAGTGGAGTAAAGCCAAGCTTAAAAATGGATAATTTGGCAGACCTTGCAAGGATGAACCCTATCATTTGGCATAGAAACTTGTTATTAAAATATATATTATTTTCAGCTCAGATACACCTGATAGTTGGAGATGTTTCTGTGGCTAATGGTATAGTAGAAGCTAAGGGACACAGGGAAGATATGAATGTCCTCCACTTTACTCAGCGATTGCATCTTGATCCACCTCAACTGAAGGATCTGAATGAGTGTATAGCCAGTGGTGCAAGACACTGCATCCTCCTGGCTGTGCCTGCAGCCATCCCAGACTCACAGTCCTCCAACTCATCCACTTCTCTTCAACCTTTGGAGGATCTCATCAGCTATCTTGATAAAAAACATCATGCTGGAGTAGTTGTGCTGAACAGTGCAGATGGCAGAGGAAAACGAAGAGGTTCACTGAAGAAGTCTGTCTGTGATATTCTGTATGCCTTCACTCCAGGTGAGTTTACTCAGAAGCTCTTACTAATGCTTGCACCTAATCTTGGAGAGAAATTTGCCAAAGAGGAACACATGGTGGTTTTGTTGATCAAGAGAACTATCTGGAACACAGTGTTGCAGTTAACAAAGACTTGAATGTATTTCCTTATCTCATAATATTTGGTGTCTTGTCTCTCACCTATCCATAATTAATGAACTAATTATTACTTGATATTGTTTGGACTTTTTCATAATCATTTCTTGTTAAATTCTATTTTCAATAACATTGTATTGATGCAAACAAGAATAACCTTGTTTTATTGTTATGCATATGTTCATCTGAAAAAGCTCGACACTATTAATGACACAGAAGTAGCTATTATGTGACATACTTCACCCCAAAACAATTGGGGGTCAAACATTTCATGATGACCCATAACATTCAAAGGTGTATAAGTGCTTATTTTAGCGTTATCATACAGGATGTGTTCCCTTCTCAAATACAAGCACTTAAAAACTAAGTCTATTCATATCTTGTTAGCCACAAGTCTATTTGATGGCTATTAATGGATGACACTGTTCCTCAAAGAGTGTCAGTGATGGAAGGCTGGAATAGCTAAGAAAGTCCAGGGTTATGGCAAGGAGGGGGTGATTGTGGGGATCAAGTTGGTTTTAAGTTTTGATCTCCTTAACTCAGGATAAGCTGCACCCGAAGCCACCAGGTGTGTGGGCAAGAGGGTTCTAAGCTTTAGTCTCCTCAGTTCATGCTACCACCAGAGATCAACCTAAGTGCTAGGTAGATTTTTACCTACCTTTAAGTTCAATAGGTTTTAAAATATTTATCTTAAATGCACTTTAGGGAAATCTGACTCTTCCACTCAGGAGCTCCTTCAATTAGTAATTCCTGGTGGGTTGAGCCACATGAAAGATGACACAAAATCATGAGTGAGAACACATAACAAAATAATAAGTAACTATACACAGAGCTGGTTAACATAAGTAATGACATTAAATTATATAGTTGCCTAACAAATAACTAATCTTAAGGGTTCAGCCAAAATTATAATGTTATTACAATTGATGGAGGTGTTAATTAGAAAAATTGTGTTTTAGTTTTCCAGGAGTGAATTTACATATTCTTCTTTAGCTATATTTGAAGGCTGTTCCTTAGAGGTATCAACCAGAGTGGGGCAGTGGGAATGAAAAGGGGCAGAATAGATTGTAAATAAGCTTTCTCTCTTGATCTATGTGCAACATGGGTTACTGCTGATGCTAGATTTTGCAAGGACTTTTGTGTAGGAAATTTCATTGACCCTTTTTTCCCCCTATTTTTGCAGCACCATGAGTAATGTGTGATCAATGTCATTGCCCACCTGGAAAATAAAGTGCAGGACTAATGGCTATTCACTGAATTGTTCACCAATAACATCTAATAGCAAAATATATGAGTACCTAGTTAGGGGTCAGAGCAATGAGCAAGATCAAAGGAATCTAGTCAAATATTGTCTCCTTGCCACCTAAAGCACTCTAATGGGATAAAACCCACTGATATTCATGGTAGATACCCTACATCATGGATGAGTTTAAAGCCAAACATTTTGGGACAACTGATCTTGTCCTTTTTTTTTATGTGTGGCTGAAAATACATACCACCATCCCCCCCTCCCCCCTCCCCTCCCCAAAAAAAAAGAAAAAAAAATTACTCCAGAAACCCATGGACCAGAATCTAATACTTGGTATGAACACACATCATTATTCTTGGAGAAAACTAGGGCTGTGTCCCACCTGTCCACACCACTTCCTCTGGGTGCATCAGGTTAAAAATATCCAAACATTTTACTTGGTCAAACCCTTGGTCCACACTGCTTCACATGCAGGGTATGCTAGTACCCTATTTAAACCATTTACTGAATATTTAAAAATCTTCCCACCCCCCCCTCCCCCTACTCTCCATTCCTTAAAAAAATTTTTTGTAGGGCATTAGAAGAGTTTCAATTTAATTTTTCTGCTTGGCTGTGATCAAATTTGTTAATTAAATGACTTCCACCACAGTTATTCCTCAGTATTTTGAAATTCTCTAGTTGTCTTATTCCAGTTATTGATTTCCATGTGTCCAGCCACAGATATTGCTCATGAGAGTGTAGGTTTCACTTTTTCAAAATATTTCAACTTCATGGTCTAATTAATTGTAGGAAAGGACCTTTCCCTCATGGATACCCCATGAGGGCATTTATGAGAGAGGTCACTGTCCACGTGGCTCTCCCCCCCCCCCCCCCTTTTTACTTCCCTTGTGCATGTTGTTTTTCTTGTTTGTTGCTGTTTATTTGAATATTTGCATGACTGAAAGTGAAATATGGCAGAACTGTCTTGTGTGGTCCAAAGTGAACTTTGACCTTTTTTTTTTGGTTTTTGAGAGCCATAAATGAATATAGTTACATATGATACTTAACATTGTTACTTTCATACTTGATATTCATTAATTTTTTTTATTATTTTATTTTGAGGCAGTATAGTTATATTTTTAGCAGTGATCCTTCTTATAATTTTTCTTTTTTTTTTCCATGTATTTAATATTCTCTCTTCATAAATATTATTACTTGTGTATCAATTATATATTTGTGATAATGCTATTGTATTATTCTAGTAGGTCATCATTCAAGGAATGGGTATAAGAAAATATCTTCCACTTTTTAATATACTTCACTTCTTTTTGAAATTTTTTTTTTTATATTCAGTCAAATATATATATTTTTTATTAATTTACACTTGCCCACAACCCAGTGTAGTAGCTGCTGCAGCTTTTTTCTGCTACACCCCTCCACTTCTTATGCTTGAAAATTGTACATGGTGAAGTGTGGAAGAGTTGAGAATGAAAAAGAAGAGCACTAGTGTGGAGGTGGGGGGGGGGGGTGAAACACAGCTGTAGCTGAATTTTTGTGGTGAAGTTATCTAATATTGAAAACTGAATATTTGCCAGATACACCACAGAACTAATAGTTTTACTTTAATCTTGGTTAACAGTTCTTGTTCACTATTTGAGATACACTACATGAACCTGAGTTTATACAGCACTTAATAGCCCACCATAGTACATTAATTATTCATACAAATGTGATTTTGTTTTTTTGTTGACTTTTCTTATATAGTTCCATAACACACTTAGAAACTATCTCTCAGAGTATTAATCAATTTATGTATTACATGAATAATTTATTTGTTATGATATCTCTACCACTCCCCCTCATAACTACACAAATTTCTAAAAGGAATGAATATAAGTATAAGTAGACCTTTAGCATAAGCTAAGAGTTTACTGTTAGTAGGAATACTAGTGAAAATGATGAAACAAATTGAAAAGAAGCCAAATGATTGAGCGGAAATTTGGCAATTAAAATTAATATAGGTCATAGAGTTCTTTCATCAATCCTGCCATATCGCATAGGGTTTTAAACGGACAGGATCAATTGTTTAGTTATCAGTACAGATGTCTTCTCCAGACCATGCTTGCAGCTCACCCAATAGTGGAGAGGATGAAGACAATAAGGTGAAGCGCCCAATGAATGCCTTCATGATCTGGAGTAAAAAAATGCGAAAGAGAGTCTCTAAGGAGAACCCGGATTTCAATGCTGTTGAAATTAGTAAGCAACTGGGCAGAGAGTGGAAAGGACTAATAGAAGAAGAAAGGTGGCCTTTCATTGAAGAGTCAAAAAGGTTGATGGAAGCTCATAGGAGGAAGCATCCCAATTTTCAATACAACAAAAAAAGGTACAAGCCTCAGCCCTACCACCGATTTCCAAAGGATATGTCTTCCTACCACTCCCACACTACCAGTCCTAAAACATATCCTCAAAGAGAGAGCCCACAAGCTGCTGCTAGGTCACTTTGGAATATACAGCAAGGCCAATATTCTGGAATGCCACATAGAGGCAGGCTTTACACTGGAGCACAAAACTCAGCAGGCCCTGTCTACTCATATGGGCATGCTTCTCCAATGGGTGCAGCCAATGGATCCTACAGCAGCTCCACCAGGCCCAGTTACAGCTATACTCCAACCAACAACTGGAGTGCTTCTGGAGTTCCAGAACTCTCCATTCCTGTCAGTGGCTATGGGAATAATATCATTAGCAGTCTTCCTGGTCCTGAAGAAGCTACAGCCAATGGCCTCCTGCATTTTGACAGCACCTACCAAGCAGCATCCTTCAACTTCAGTGAGTGCAGTGCTACTCTAAATGCATCGAATCCTATCAACAATGGTAAACTGTGCTCAATACAACCTGTAGGCTCAGCTTCTGCATACAACCTGGATAACCATGTGGGCCCCAGCTCCGCTTTGGGAAATGTTGAGACCTACCAGAGACCGATGCTTGAGAAAAACCTTGAGGGTGCGAGCCAACAAGAATTTGATCTGAGATCCATGGTCAATATCTATCTGGGCAATCCACCTGGAGCCATTGTTAATGGTATTGCACTACAAAACAAACATGCTGCAGATCACTTCCGGAAGTACTCCGCTGCTTCTGTGGAAATTTCAGCTGGAATTTTCCCTGACTTTGAATCTAACCTGACAGCTCTGGCACCTGTTAGCATTGACTCTTAGCTGGAAGGTGTTGGTACTACTTTTCCTCTTGAACATCTGATGTGAATAAAGAAGATGCATGTAGTACTGATAGTTTATTCTTGTATTTTTATGGGTAGAAGATATTGCTTAACTAGGACCATGATACACAGGTGTTATACCTTTTCCTCAAGTGTTCTTGATTTATAAATAATATTGTTTTTGCAGCATCAATGAAAAAATTTACCTAACAAAATGTAAAAAATATATATAAAAACATACACTAAAGGTCGGTAGATTTGATGGAGTGAAGGTGATTAACGAAAGCACCTTTTTATTAACAGTGCATTGTAAATGGTAAATGCCAATCCAACCAAAATCAGTCACCCCAAAGTGGCGGTCTTCCAGTAAACCAGGGTAGGAATGGGTGTAATCACAAATAATGGAGGGAGGACAACATTGAAGTGGAAAAACTTTCCCTCCATTATTTCTCCCATCACCACTGGATAAAACTATGGAATACAATGTTATGAAGATGTGTACTTGTAATTATACTTTAATTGTCTTTAAAGAACAACATCTGTAAAGAACATTGTAGATTTTCAGCAATTTATATCTGATAGACCACATTCCTCTTTCTAGCATTTAGTCAATGATTAAGTTTAAATTATATTTGGGTAGTTTGAAAATTATTTCAGCTAGATTAGCAGTTTCGTAAGGACATCTTTAGGTAAGGGTTTAAATGTTGAAATTTGGATAGCTAATGATCTTGTAGGCACTGTAGATAGATTGCTATGGAAGAAATAGTCTTCCAGACAGGAACAATCATGAGAGCAAAGTCATGGTGATGAGAGAAATGTCAACAGAGACTCTGAATAGTTTATGGAAAAGATTGTCAGCAAGTCACTAGATGGCTCTTAGTTTAAAGCCTCTCCACCATGTCAAGTTGGTAACCTGCGGAAAGGTTTAGATTTTTTTATAGTGGAGCTATCACTCTTTGGTACAAAAGTTTTGTAGAGTTGGAGGATTGAGGACCCCAACTTTTCACTTCTCCTGTACCGAAGTATGCATCATGCCACTACTATTTCGGGTGGGGGGGGGGGAGCACAGGAGTAAGTAGAAGAATGTAGAGTACATTCTATTCACATATCTATTAGTATGTGGTTGTTCTCAGGATCTAGCTGTAAAAGATCTAATTTTGGAGGCTCATTTCAAGGGTGAACAGGTATGCATATACAAATGCACATCCAAATCCATGATCCCACTATTTGTTGTTCATTAGGAGCTGTTGTATGTAGTGGCATTTGTGGCCAAGTTGCTGGAATCATGTGCCGAGAGTGTCATATTCAAGCTGCCTAATCCATGGACCATGGCAATCATGTTCGTACTACGTAAACTTCATGAGTTTCCAAACTGCAAGGTATTCAATATTCATTTTAATTGACACTTCACTATTTTAAACTATACTACACTGTGCTGTTTAATTTTGTGACTTAGCTCAACTTAAGATATGAAGTTGAAGTTCTGTGCAAGCACCTGTCATTGGAAATATCGGTAAGTTAGGATACGGTTAGATGTGCATTGGACATCGGCATAGGTGCCAACCTTTTCTTATTGGATTAGGGGATCAGACCTATACCAAACCCATCAAGAAAAAAATTAAATAAAGTGCAACTATTAGTGCTGGAGAATAACATGCCATTTTCATTATGGTGGTGAGCTCATTGGGGCAATTTTTATGTATGGTCTTGTACATCTAAAATATACTTCTGCTGCTAACTTAAAAGAATAGTACGAAGAACACCCGTTGATAGCAGGTATACGAGTACACTGGTGCTGTACATATCACAGGAATAAGTATCGATGGAGTCAATTAGTGATTATGAAAGTCCCTGACTGAAACATTTGTGGTTGCATGCGTGGTTTACAGATAAAAAACAAATTAGCTGACCCATATTGATGATAGATAGTGATCTCATACATCTCTTTTATCAGCTATTTGTAGAGGTGTTAATTATAGATAGTTATCTCATCCATCTCTTATCAGCTATTGTTAGACATGTGTTAATTATTGATGGTGATCTCATTTATCTCTTATCAGCTATTTGTAGACCTCATTCATCTCTTATCAGTTACATGTAGACATGTGTTAATGATTGATAGGATCTCATTCATCTCTTATCAGCTATTTGTAGACATATGGACCATGAAACCACAATGTTTTCAGTCACAGCCCTGGTCACTAATACTTTGGAGACCAATCTGGACACCATGGGGGAATGGGCACAAAGCTGTCAGTTAGAAAACATATCTGGCACTTATGTCTCTGCATAACCATCCCATTATTCATGTGGACACATCTATTACTATGCATATATATGCATGTATATTTGTGTACAGGATATAACTCCCAGCAAACTTCTCGGTAATGCTGAGAAAGCTAAGAAACTCCATCAACTTTCCACACCGAGGTTTATGGTAAAGTCCATTTTTGATTAATGTTTCTTGGGGTTAATTTAACTTTTTATCCTCAGCATTTTTTTAAAGGTAGATAGGCAGTGTGTGTACACTGAGTTGAGAGATAGGAATGTGCAGCTATAGTACTACTCTGTGGTGACCTTCATACTGAACATTGTGTGTATAGTAGCCATCATCTCTATGTGTCCATTAGTTTAATTAAATGTTATCAAGGCCTATACAAATTTCTATCAAATGCTGATTCTACCAGTATTAGAGATTCCATTGGACAATGAAATGAGTGCATGCCAATAAAACACCAATTGATTCTTCCAAGCAAAAAATAAATTATTACATAATAATAAATTCTCATATATTCTGTGGATCTCAAAGAATTAGAAATCCTCAACCAAAAATACTTGGCAATACTTTCATCAATGTGTGTTTCTTCAGACCCCTCTCCAGTTTAGCCTCAGCCTGGTGTTAACCATGCTGTAATTCCATCTGGGAATTCTACCACCTCTCAATCTATATCTTATGTTGATGATATCAACATTGTATCAATTGATGGCCTTGCTCAGAATATGCAAATCAACAATCAGGTATGAAGCATTAAACTAACCGTGTGTATTGATTAAAATTACTAATGTGGGCTTATTTATTTTTGTGGTGTGTGTCTCTGTGCGTGCATATGTGATGCATGTGCGAGTGTGTGTATGAAGTTTATTGCTTTATTCTTATATTATTATTAGGTATTGCAATTGTGTATGACATTTATGTGCATGAAATGTTGTTTCTCGCAGATTCCCTTACTCCAGCAGTATCCCAAGTTGAAGCAGTGTATCATGCCATCAGTGGAAAAGGCCATGCAGGATCTTGTGTCCACAGTATTAAAACGTTCAATCAAAGAAGCTGTCACTACAACTGAACAAATATTCAAAAAGGTGCGCAGTTGTATTTTAAGGTTTGTCTAGCACAATATTTTCTTTCCTTTTTTTTTTTTGGCTTCCTTCCTCCCACTCTTTTTCATGGCAGGACTTCAGTTTGGACTCACATAACCACAGGATGCACATTGTGACCCAACGTGTGGTGCAGAACTTGACTGCCGGGAGGGCCATCATCAATTGCAGGGAACCTCTTCTTCTGAGCATCATCTCCAATCTCAAGAATTCTTTTTCTTCAGCAATAAGGGTTGGAATTAATTTTTTTAGTATATATATTTTGTATTAATATTTTTTGGTGTGGGTGTTTGAATTTTGTTTCTATTGCTTACTTTGTCGGAGTAGTTTAACTTCATATTAAGATGTGTATTAGAACCCACCCGATGGGCTGAAGGAACATATCAGGTTTGCAGCCCAACAGATTAGTGCAGAGAACACTGAATTGGCTTGTGCACACATACAAAAGACATCCATGGAAAAGGCAGTACCAGAGATGGAAAGAAGACTATTGGAGGTAATCTAACTTATCAATCTCAAACTGTGCCTTCATCAAGTTTAATACAGGAATTTGTGCTACATAAATCAGCGCAAAGTGAAGGAAGACATTATTGTGACAACGTGGCCCTCTCGTATCAAGCTGAAAGGATGCCAAAACAAACATGTCTCACAGTAAGTTAATATAGGTGTGCTAGAACCTTTTTTGAAACTGAAAATAATTTAATTTCTATCTTACGATGGAGCGCCTTCCCAGGAACAAGCTGCAGTGCATGAAGAATTTGCTCGGTCAATTTCTGGCTTCTTGATAGAAATGCATGAGAGTTTATGAAAAAAAATTTTCAATCACATATAAATATGTGTATGTTGACTGGTGTCTAATTACAGACACACTTTTAAATCTAATTAAATTGAATTAAGCGCAATGCCTAATAACCAACTATAAAATGAAGCAGACATGTCAATCTTTCCTTGTGCAACCCTTCGTATGGCTATTAAAAAAATATATTTTAGAACCATCAACAAGTACACTTTATGGGTTATAACATACCTGCTGTTGTATGCTTATGTAACCAAAACAAATGCCTTGCAATTGATGTCACCACCCACAAGATTGTGAACTCCTTCAAGATGGACTTTGAACTTCACCAGATCATCTGGACACATCAGGTTTGAACATTTCCCTCTTACCAAGAGTGATGACAACATTCCATTTTTCTCACCATACTCAATCAGAGTATAAAAGGTGCCCAAGATGCCTATCTCTTCTCCAGTGTAGGTCGTCAGGTTCACAGTTGCTGACTGAAGGGTCTTTTTCGATCCTTTTTAATCTTTTGGTAAGTTGTTTGGTTGATCAATGAAGCACAGTCCTGGTGTCATACTGCATTTCAACAGGCACAACATTAATTAAAACTTGCACTTGAATAAGTATGTTAGCCCTGTCTTGTAATTTGAAAAAGGAGTACGTGAAGTTTTTATCTGCTTCAACATTTTCTTCACCAGTGTCTACAAAATTTGTTACAGATTTCTTTGCGGACTGAAATGTTTGGTACTCTGCTCCACCCTGCTTAATTTAATATGCAGAAACAATTTACCCTCTCTTTTTAGAGTAACTAAAAGTATTTCTTTTAATTTGCGATGATCTGCCCTTTGGACTCCTCCACACTGTTAGCAAATGAGGTTCTATAGTGAAATCCTTTATTAAGTAAAGTTCACTCCAGTGACTAACCGCAAGAAAGTTGAGGTAGTAGTCTGCTTTGAGAGAGTTTTCACATTTAGTTCTGCAGCCTCAATAGTACTAGCTATGTCTAGAGCTTTGTCAAATGTTAAATTTTTCTCAATGAGCAACTTACATTGTGTAGCTTCATGTTCACTCCACACTCATCTGTTATGCAACACATCTGTGAACATGCCTATATAGTGCTATATTTACTTCAGGGTTCTGCACTCAATAGTTGAATTGAAAGTGTGGCATGACAATAGAAGGTTTGATATCAAAATAACTAGTTAAGACCTATATTGTTTCCTTGTAGCTCTCATCTTCAAGGCTACAAGGTCATTATGGTTTTTAGTAGCAAGTGAATTTGAAAACCCTTGCCCCTGCTATATAGTAAAATTGCTAGCTTTTTGTCAAGGTCTGCCACTCTACTGACCGTAAAGTAGAATTTTATATTCTCCAATTAGGAAGTCCAATCTTCCTTTTACGATCAAAACCATGCAAGGCACCGTGGGCTTTAGCCATGCTAGCCACTAAAATGTTATATCCAGAAATGTTAAACAGGATCTTACACTTTAAGAATAAACTTCAACAATGTATCAAACAAAGACTAAACATGTGTAACAAAATGGAATTAAAATATTGCACAATATGGATTATCATAAATGACATCAATTTGACAAGGTTAACCAAATGCACAATAAGAATGGCAAGTATTGAGTTCAAAATACAATAATTATCATCCATTGAGTTACTCATTAACTTAATTTTTTTTTTACATATGCTATGTACCTAAATAGCATTTTCTACTGTTTACTGATGTTGGACGTATGTGTGTGCACACATCTCTGTTCGACTATTGGAACCATTTCAACACAGTCATAATATTCAACTAATTTCTGGTTGTACTGGGATCATGTCAAGAAATAGAGCAGTTGGTGATGTGGATGAGCTCCTGAGATTCCTGCTAATGGAATGAAGTCCAACTTGTCTCTGGCGACAACCAGTCATATAGAAGATCCTCCAGGACTCTATAAGAAGGTGGAGCAAAAGTATTATATCATGTATCACAAATGTTATCTGTTATACTTTGATAATCAGGTTGACTACTTACTGTCTGAGTGGGTGCATCGTTTCCACCGACCAGGCATGCTCAGAGAAAGTGATAAAATATATGCTGCATATATATCACGTGTAAGTAGATTAAACTTCTACTCTATGCTTTTATTTAAGTTTCTGTGGGAGGAGAGAGTACAGTATAGTATAAACATACTCTGGTTTTGATGACAACAGCGATGAATATGATTATTTTTGTTTTTGTTTTTGTTTATGTGTAGTTGCAACAGGAGGGCATACTAAAAAGTGATAATCTCCTTACAAGATTTTTCCGAATAAGTGCAGAGATGTGTGTGGACTTATGCTACAGAATTCTTAATGATCAAGTGAATAGTTTCTATGTGTGCATATAAGTAATGCATAATGATATATACACCTCTTCTTTCTTTTATTCTATATTCCTCTAGACTATCAGTGGCTCAATGACTCGTGCTAAGTGTTACCACACAATGGATGCATTTATCAAGATGGTAGTGATATTTTCAAGATATACCAGCAATGTATCGAACACTGTCATCAAACTTAACCTTTTGAGAAATGTAAAGTTCACTGTAGGCCTGTGATGATTGTTTTTTTATGCACAAATGTGCACACATACAGGCATGAAACATGCACATAAACAGATATTTTGCATGTTTGAATTTATCTCATTTTTTAATATTTCTTGTTGCACAGGTGTTGGTCACATTTTCTGATTTACTTATCAAAGATCACAATCAGCGGAATACAGACTTCCAACAAATGGCCCACCACCGTTTCTTTATATTGCTCCTGAGTGACCTAAATCTTCCAGACCCATTTTTTGATTCTCTTTCATTTCCAGTTCTGCATGCTTTCAGGTGAGCTGAGCATATATATGTATGTAAATTTTGTGGTTTTCCTTAACAGTTTGTGTTTTGAGGTGATTTGAAAAGGCTCATATTTTCTTTTTGGGTGAAGATATTTATAGTGTGATTTTAATACAAGAATCGGAAATTCATTCAATAGGGAAAAAACAAAAAAACAAAAACAGATTAGCCTGATGCCTAATGTAAAAATAATACACAAGATCCATAAATTTCCTCTCGTTTTTTGTGATCAGATTCTAACTTCAAACTCTCTACTTGGTTAAAATTGTCTCAGGCAAAAGAGGGAGAGACAAGTTTTCTTTTTTCCAAATGACTGTGTAAAAGGGTATCAAAGATAAAATTTTTGACCAATGAGAAGAGAGCATTTATTTCAGGAATACCCTAATTAAGAGGCGTAGAGGATACGAAACTTTACCATTGCTGAATACTGCAGGCTCCATAATTTCTTAATGTCAGAGGCACCACTCTAGCATGAATAGCGCAGACCACACATAACCAACTCAGATCTGGAGTTGGAAGATTTGCATGAACCACACATGTCTGGCGATTGAGAAATAGCGCAGAATATGACTATGGCCACCATGACCAGTCAGCCATATAATTCAAATTGAGGCCTACCCACTACACCAACCACCTAAACTTTAGGGGGTGACCAAGTATTGTTTCAGTAAAGTTTAATTAATATCCATTGAGCCATTTGGCTGTCCATCTCTAACACACACACGCACATGGACACACATACACGTCTTTCACAATTATAGATACTAGCAAAAATGCTGTCATACAGGCAGTTTTTTGGCCCACATTTGATCAGCTATAGACACAAAAGTGTCTGGTTTCATGATATACATGATGGAGTTAATATACGACGGAACATGTGATAAGGTCAGTGTGTCTTAAGTACCATTTTTGACATTTATAGCCTCACACACAAAGAAGAAAAGGTGTGGCTGGATTGGACCCATCCGATGTTATTCACGGGGTCAAGTTGTGTCTGCATGAGTAAGATTTAGGCATTTTGTTCCATTCTTTCTTTTGGCAACATTACAATTTTTGGCTTTTTTTAATTAAGAAAGGGGTGTGGCAATGAGATGTACTCAGACATACCCCTGATGAAACTGACTCTAAATATATATGGTTTTGTGGGTGTAGCTCCATTTTTTTTTCTGGAAAAGTGCAATTTGTTGTTGTTGATTTTTTTAGTATGGAGAGGGGTGTGACCATATAAATATGCTAATTGTGTTCTCCTAGTGACAAATATATGAGTTCATGGGTCTATCTTGAACCACTTAAGCATGAATCCAAGGCACACAGAGAGACAAACAAATGGACAGACAGACTATTCTGACTTCATGTAATGATAGGTGCTATTTTCTTTCAACACGGACAAATATCTTGTTTCAATAATTTTTTTTAAGTAATTATATGAAATTGTTCTCTCTATATAAATTAGTAATATTACAACTGCAGTACATAATCAGTGGGAGCTGTGGATGATGAAAGTACATATATATTTTTTTCTCTTTAATTTTGTTTAATTATCTTGCAGTCATGCTTTTCACATTATTCGGCCAAGCAGAGCACCAGGATTAACTTATTCATGGTTGGAACTTATTTCTCATCGGATTTTCCTGGCAAAACTTTTAAAGCCAGCAGATCAGCAGAAAGTACATATATTGGAACTAATTAAGTGATAGTCAGATTAGCAGTAACTATTGTTCTTTCTCTGTAGCACTTACTATGTGGTTGTAATATATAGGGTTGGACTTTATTCCATCAACTATTGATTGACTTATTTGCGTTCCTTGTTCCATTTTTACGGACTGCTGAGCTCACCAATCAACTCTATTCCTATATAAGGTGAATACTGAACTCGACTTTACCTTTCAAATGTGACATGGACTAATATTACAATGTTGTAAGCCACTTTGCGTATCCTACTGGTCTTGCTTCATGACTTTCCTGAGTTCCTTTGTGACTACCACTTTTCTTTCTGTAATGTGATTCCACCAAACTGCATCCAGATGAGGAATCTTATTCTCTCTGCCTTTCCTTTCAATGTGTATCTTCCTGATCCTTACACAGTGAATCTAAATGTTATTTGAAAGCAATTAGTATGTTTGAATGACATGTCTATTATTAAACCATTTGTGTTATTGTAAAGGTTGAGATTTTACCAGACATTTCCAATGCTCCGCGGATCATTCCAACTTACTCCCAGTACATACAATCCAATCTTAAAATGGTGCCTGTATAATATTTAACTCTCTCTCTTTTTTTTTTTTAGTGTATCATTATTCACATAACATATTTGTATTATCTGGTTTCTAATTTATAATAGGATTTGGACAATTACATTCAAACAAGAGCACCTGCGACTTTTCTTCAAGAACTCAGGGGGCATTTAATAGTAAAGAAGAATCATTTTTAATTGGGGAAGAGTATTGCTTATTCATGTTGTCATATCCACATAGGTCTCCAATGATCCTGGAAAAAAGTACGATGTGTCCTTGATGAATGCTCTCATGTTGCATGTGGGCACTCAAGGTATTGCTTACTTGCACAGCAAGGAAAGGGAACCATCAACTAGCAACATAGCTCACACTGCTCACATGGACATCTTCCAGCATCTTGTTGTAGACTTGGATACTGAAGGTGGGTGGTTTTTGACCTGGCTGTATCAGTAAGAGTATTCTGATTTGTTATGAAATATTTCACTTTAAACATATTCTGCTGGCCAAATTTACTTAGCTTTCCATTTATCAAATATTTATATGATATTGGATATGTATTACCTACATTTTGTGAATATCTTTATTTCCAGGTCGCTTTCTCTTCCTCAGTACCATTGCTGACCAGTTGCGCTATCATAATAGCCACACCCACTACTTCAGCTGTGCTCTGCTATCATTGTTTGCAGAGACAAGTGCTGAAATGATCCGAGAGCAGATAGCACGAGTTTTGCTTGAGAGGCTGATTTTGAACAGGCCCCATTCCTGGGGAGTCCTCACCACTTTCATTTAGCTGATTAACAATGAAAGCTACAACTTCTGGAAACACTAGTTTGTTCATTGTATTCCAGACATTGAGAACTAGGTCTGCTTTTTTTGGACAAAAACTAGAACATAGTGCTACAATCGTTATGTTTATGCAACTGGGTGTGAACTTTTATTGTCCCCCCTCCCCCCTCCCCCCCCCCCCCCCCCCTCCTCCTCTTTTTGTTCAGGTTAGTTCGCTCAGTGGCTGAAGGTTTTATACAGAAGCAGCTGGTTATCATATCCAAAGAACAAGTACATGTAAAGGAATAGCTTAACATCCTTTGTTATACTTACTTGGACTGCTAAGTATATGTTACATAATGCTGACTTTACGAGGTATTATAACTACACAAATGTGTTTGGTACATTCATACTGCCTATTTTGAAGATGGCTGGGGTGTGGTGGGGCAGGAGCGGAGAGCACTGCACATGCTTAAATCTAAATCTATGACATGTACTCTTTATTCTAAACTTGATGAATTTGTCCCTTATCTGGAATGAACCTTTTAATTGTCTTGAAAGAAGGCCAACAGCTCTCGAAACTGCATGCAGTCTTATCACTTTCAGTTCAGCCTATTTTTGTAGTGAATGGTTATGTTGGCACATTCCAATGACCCATTTCAACTATCCGTCAGTGATACATCTGATCTGATATCTTCATAATTCTGCTTCTGGGCCCTCTTGTTTCTAATGGGCAAAAAGGAATGTCACTTTGACCCAAAATAATAGGAGAGATGGAATGTGTACTAATTCAGTACTGTAGGATATTTAAGTAGAATACTAGTGCAACTACCAACATTTTGTGCATTATTATTTAAACCAGTGGCTCATCAATTTATCCCATCCCAGGCCCCCTATTGTAGACATGGCCACAATGGGAGGCCCTTCTCCATGTATTAAAATTAAATGGCACATAAAAACAATATTTCATTATTTAACTACTACACAATATGCATGTACGACTACATGCTTACCACAAGATACAGTGATTATGCCCTATAGGCCTACAGGTATATATGATGTACATGTTATATGCTTATTCCATTATACATTATTCATGATGGAGGCTTAATTTAGAATACCTCATTCAAATCATCCACACCTGTAACTGTGAGTAAGAGATACCAACCCCACCTCCTTTATCGTCACATTTTTCCTCCCAACCTCCTTTGATTGTTTCATTTCTCCTTCCCACCTTTGCCCCTTTCATATCCTTTCTACTCCAAATGACAGGTTCTCATTACTCACTGGTTAAGGTTGATAATTTTCAGTTCCGTTTTCTCTTAAAAGGAACAGGAACTATGCCACCAAACAACATGAGGAATTCAGATTTGTAGTCAAATAATAACAACAAGAAAAGAAGTATGAATTCTCTTTGTCAAACAATCAAAAAACTTTCACTGCATAAGTTCATAAAAAGGATCTTCAACAGCAAGTAACATTACTTATAGTTAGAGGAGAGTTTGGTAGCTCAATTATGTTGGTCAGCCAGTGGATTCCTTCTCACCTTTCCTCAGAACATAGGAACAGACCTTCTTGTTTACGTTCCAACTTGCTTTCTGGCACTTGAAGTTGCAGTAGGCCACTTTCCTGCATCCAGTCACACAGGAATTCTCCCCACAATACTCTTACTACAACTGTTGCAGCATGGAAACTTATCTTGAGCACAAATAACTCTACAACATTTTCCTTCCGAAGAAAATACAAGATAAATTGTCTGTAACTACGGGTTTCATAGCTATGTCTGCATCATACATCCAAGGATTGTCCTGCTTGCTCTGAATAATTTCTCTGAGTTCAGCAAGAGGGTCATCAGATATGGATACCTGCTTATTCTACTCGTCTTCTTCATTTTTCCTTTCACATTCTTGTTTCATCATTCTCTTTATTTTCTTTCATTAAGCTACACATATATGCACACACATGCAAGCACACACACAAAAACGCAAAAGGTAATGTAAATTCTCTACTTACCATTACACAGTCACATGCACCTAACATAGTCAGGATACCTGTGCACTAAGCAGGCACTATGAGCCAGTGCAAGCAAACTCCTGGAGCCAGGCTAGTAGCTCGCAGAAGACTGACAAAGATTCTCAGCTTATGGGTGTGGGCACCCAAAGTTCTACAAGGACCCTAAGCTGTTGACCAGCCATGGCCAGTGAATTTGCACCCCAGAAAATTCCAAGTTCCCATTACAGCTGGGTTGGCTGATGTGGGAAGAAGATATCAAGAAACTGGAAAATTTTCCTGTCAATGCTGGGTTTGAACTCTGGAACCCTGGGGTTGCTAGTCCAAGAGCCTAACAACTCAGGCGCACATGCATGAATGCACGCATATATGCACACATGCATGCACACACATACATGCACACATGCATGCACACATATATGCATGCAGACATGCACACATGCATACACACACAACCACATGTGCACACATACACACATCATTAATAAATGAAATAGCTGAAGGTGGAATGGCAAGGTAATATACTTGTGCGGCTTCAATTGACAATTAAAATTATACACACACAAACATACACACATGCGCTATTTTATGTACATACACATATTAAGATGCATATGCACACATACGCTGCTTGGAGTCAAATTTAGTTTTGGGTAGAAGAGTGAATTGGCAATTCTCTTGGGAACATCCAGAATCACTCACTGTGTTTATCCACCTGAGGGATGAGGATTTGAGTCAGCTCCAACTCGTATGAGATATTCATTGCATCCAATGCTTGTTACATGACACCAAACATGGTATTAACACAAGAATGTGTTTAATCGCATGACATGAATTATGTAATCATATTGCTGGTGAGTACATAGCCATGGAAATCCCAAGCACTTCATAAATCACTAATAAATTATTGTTACTTGTATATGATCATTAGACACTGCACATTCAAACAATGATTAGTCACAATTTGTGAACATAAACAATAACTGATATGTTACAGAAAATATGGCATTAAATTATCAATTTAATAAACCAAATTAAAAAAGACAGATGCAAAACTATAATTAATGTGTATTGCAAGTAATCTTTATCAGTCATTTCTGAAGTTGTCACAGCCATATGCTGGCATGGGAAACATTATTGTGTGTATGAAGAATAATGTGGAAAGTGGGTCTATCATGTGATAGGGATGACTCATCACATATATCCCATATACTGTTGTGGAGCATTATACTTCATTAGAATAGGAAAACCCCCTCGCATAATGCCCACTGGATGCTTTCTTATGGAAGACACTGCATTACATAAGAATATATCATGAGACCACAGTACACGTCAAAACAGTGCTGCAGTCAAACAAAGACTGACTTATTAGTGTAATGGGAAGCAAGCAAAATTATCATTTCTATTCATAATATATGAATGATGAATAAGACAATAGGGTTGGAAAAACAACAACACATTTACCATGGAGAATGATATAGCGGTATTTTTTAGGGTCTACACCTGGTCCTAAATCTAGTATCTTGAATGGTATTTCTTAACCAATTCTGTTTCCTAATCATTTACAGATTCCACCATGTTTAACACCAATTTCTGAAACATTAATAAAAACATTGGTTAGTACACTGCAACAACAGATATCAACCATGATCCATTGCAGTTTCAGAAAATTGCAAAGGAGGGGGCACAAATTTCGGTGAGGGAGACATGAGCTCGCTGAACATGAGCAACTAGCAGCATATACCCAGCATTTCTCATCTAATATCAACATGAAACATTATAAAGCTACTCAAACTTTGGCCTGTTTGCTTGTTTAATTAGCTTTTGGTTGTTTAATTAGCTTTTGGTAGCCAAAACAACTACCTGTGGGTTTAGCTCCTACAAAATCACACTCAACGCCACACACACATGCAGTTATTTATGCTCACCCAATTACTTGGACTCCAGATACCCAATTTCAGCCTGATTTGCCCATAAATGAATTTTTTTAAAAAATAATGATGTCATATTGGTGTGACAATGATCAGACCATACCTATTAATACACACACACATGAATAATAATGCTCACCCCGTTGCTTGGAAACCTCATTCTAAATTTCAGAGTGTTTGGTCTTGGATTAGCTTTTAATAGCCTAAACAAGATTCAGTAGGTGTGGCTATGACTAACCCACACCCGTAGGTGGTTAGTAATACTTTCTGTTCACGTGTAGACCAAACGCCTAATTTTTGCTTGATAGGTCTCTGATTAACTTTTTTCAGTCCAAATAGCTTCCTGTGTGTGTGGTTATGGCTAAACTATGCCCATTACCATGCCCATTACCATGCCCACATGGGTTTAATTAGGCTCATCCAGATTCTTATAGAGTACATGTCAAATTTCTACTTTTTGGTTGCAGTGTTTGGCCGTGAAACCCAGAAACATACATATAAACATGCATACATACTTACCAACCAAAATTTATATTAAAATGGGTTCGTGGACCTAACTCCTTAGGTCCAATCTTTATTCAGAATTTTTTTTCCTTCTGGCACCTTTTTCTCTTTACACATCAGTAGTGATAGAAGAGGTATTCTTAATTGGATGACTTGGGAATTGGACACAGACCTAAAGAATGAAGAAGCGAAATTTATGTACGAGGAGTTGCGGCCACCAAAGCTGAGTCATGGCTGTACTTTCACAGACTTAGCCATTTCTCCAGTGCTCACGCCCACAAGTGAGGACGACCTGGCAAACCGATCTAAGCTGCTACATCTAGAATGAGACAAGAGAGAGCTGGAACATTCCTTGGAGATGGAGAAGCAAGCCACTATCAGGACGAATATCAAGATGGAGAAAATGAATCAGATTCTTGCTGAGACCATTAGTGCTGATAGGAGTAAAATTGCAAGACTGAAACAGCAGCTATGCAGAAAAACACTACTGTGACTACTGCTGCGAAAAGAAAGACACATGCTAATGTGGAAGATTTGGTCCTGGGCAGAAAAGTGCAGAAAACTCTTCGACCTTTACAATGCTTAGTCAATATTTTAGTCGCATGAACATCAATGAAAGGGATTGTGCCTGAGGATCCCATAACAACCTAGTATAGCATGCATATTGCACCCATATGTATGAATTTATGAAATATAAGACATGAGATAAATCTGAATTATTTTGATATAAGGAAGTGAAATGATATATTTAAAAAACTCAAATAAATTTGATGTTGATGTATTCTTCATTTGCAAAAAAAATAGAAGAATCACTTATAGTGGAGTGGTTGAGACAAGATATTCAAGCCAATCTTGTATCTTTTTGTAAAAAGCATATAATTTGGTACACCTGTATAAAATTATGGAACAAACAAATTTGGATGTTTGGCTAACTTAGATTTGATCCTTGTTGACCTCTAGATGCTAACTTGCATGTGACATAAGTTTGTTTTTTCACAGTGTAATGCACTACCGTGCATGTGTATCATGTTAGTTATGTTTGTTATCAAATAAAGGCTCTCATGACCTTGAGCAATACCAAACTTGAATCACATTTATATATATTTCCATTATTGAGTTACAGCTGTTTTGTAGCTACTGTAGTTAACCACAATATGTATATATAGTGTTGGTGAAAGAATTAAAAGGGGAAGCATTTATTTATTTTTTAACGAGTGTAGAGGCTGTGGTCATATGTAAAATATAGAAGGACGGTAGTCCTGAAATTAACATAACATTTTAGTTACATGGCCGACAGTAGATATAATAATGGCAATTAAAATTAACCAGGTTCAAGCTCTATTTGAAAGAGATGATACTTTCTTGTTGTTTTGAAGAAATGTTTGGTTTTACAAGTGATCAGTACACACTATAAACACTTTGTTTTCTTGCTGTCATGAATTTTGTCCACACCCCTCCCTCCTCATATCTTTCCAGGTCTTGATAAACCTCCATGTGGTGTTCATCATAAACCCATGATCAGAAGGCCTGAAGGATTGAGCTGCCACCTGTCCCGCTTCCTTCAAAAGATGTGTCATCAACTGGTATGGGGATTGGTCCTCCGGGGGTGCCTGGACAATTCTGATGTGAGCATAATTGGGAATGAGTACTATGGAATAGTTTATAATGGAGGTCAAGGGTACTGGTACCTGGATACTGGTGTCTAGAGAACTGGTACCTGGACTCAGATTATACTCCTTTTAGATTATTTTTAGTTATAATAAAATGTTACACTTCTCTGTGCCACTCTGTGTACCCTTGCTTGATAAATACATATATTGTCTTATTTATCCAACTTGCAAAGAATTCTAGGACATGCATGCTGTGTTATAGCCTTGTATACTCAAGGTGATGGTATTGCACTGTGCAAGTGTATTGCAGTATTCCTCGTAGTGTGGCAAAGAGTGAATGTAGACTGGTGGAAGATGTTGTTCGTATGGAGTGCTGTAAAGAAACACTCTTTAGAATGCAAGAAAAAATGGCTAAATTGGTAATGTGACCTATGTGAAAATAATTATGCATTTTCTATATGACGCAGATTTAAGTTGATATTCATTAATGTATTGTATTGATAGTTTTGTGCAATAACAAGTTACTGTGAATGGGAGTATGTTAATTTTGGACTTTTTGACATTCCATTCTATTTTATCCATAAATGGTATTAGTAAATTCGCTCATTTTTAAACATTAACATCTTAACTTAGGTGGTATGGACCAATGGCATTCAAGTTATGTTTTGGAATAAAGAAAGATGAATGGAAAAATGAATCTATCAAATCAAACATAGTTGTTTCTTTTTTCAAACCATCTTTGTTACTGCAGAAAAATCTAAGATCTACCTCAATTTCACTTTGGTTTAATAGGAAGCAAACATGGAAACCAACTAGATTAGTAGCTACAAATGTGGGCTTATAGCTGTGATATAAGTCCTCCTTTTTTTACTAAGAATTCCTTTTTTTCATTTTTTGTTACGTTTTTTTTTGCAATTCAGGGTCTAAATTAGAACATTGCACTGACATTATAGTTTTTTCAGCATGAAGTGCTAAATGGTAATCCTTGTTAATGACTACACTTAGGTGTTATGCTTATTACTGCCATATACCACGTACACTTAATACCATTGTTGTATTACAGGGAGCTATTTGGCAAATTTATTCTCCAACAGATTCGACAAAATCAGATGTCTTAAAAAAGTGAGTCAATTTATTCACTCTTGTCTCTGATGTTACAATTTGTTATCCATCTTACTTAGAATTATTGTAATTAAATGAAGAAAGCTGTATATATACACATATATATATATATATATATATATATATATATATATGTATATGCATAGTTATAAATATATATATATATACTAACTGTGATACTCAGTCCCTGTGTGAGACTTTCACTCTAAATTTTTTTAGAGTAGACAACTTTGCTAGAGCTGCCATGTACTGTTAGAACGAGTATGAGGTGTATGGAATAGATTAATTTTATGTATGAACAATACCTGGACATCTACTCATGATCAGCTTATGAAAATTAAGAATAAACGCCAGACAATGGATGATGTTTCGTTTCTTTCATTCACCAACTCTAATCACTTTGGTAAAGCAATAATAGCTGAATAGCCAATTTGGTAGGCATACACGAGGTCATTATTCCCATCTAATAACACAAATTCAAATATAGCTGCTGCATAACAAAAAATTAGATGGACTGAAAATAATTTTAAGTTCCACCTCTCTCTCCCCCTTGCCCCCCCCCCCCCTTAAATCCACTTTCTATACAGCTTACAGACGCCCACCACTATTCCACACTCCCACCTTCCAGAAGGGAAATAAGCCCACACTACTCGCCAACACGCTACCCTCCCTGCCACCAACCATCCCTCCACAGACCCTTTGGTGTTTTGTTCAGGTCATCAACACATACCTGACGAACCCATGGCCAGTGACAACCATCAAAAGCAAAACTACAGCCTACTACATATATCTTGCCAAAAAAAAGCACACTTCTGCTAAGTAACACACAGGTACATGTATATGTTTTTGCAAATAACAACGCATACTTTTACCAAATATCACACGGATTCCGGCCATAAAAATATGCCTCTGACAACTACAACACACACTCCTGCCTACATAAAGAAAGTGCAACCACTGACACTTAGCCAACAATGCACAATTATTCTAACAGAAACACACGCTACAGCATAAAAAAGCAAGCTTCTGCAAACTACACAAAATCTTTCGAATGACAACAAACACTCCAACTAACAACAAGAACTCCTGCCGTCAACTCACTCTACTGCCATGAAAACAAACTCTAGACTACAACAACACACACTAAATCCATCAACACCCACTATTGCAAATTACAACACATACTTCAGTCAATAACATACACGCCAGCCTAAACTACACATTACTGCCAACAACAAAATCCCTTGCTAACAATAGCACACACTTGCAAACATCAATATACACTCCTTCAAACATCACACATTTCTGCCAACAACACTACACAATCTTGCAAACAACCTGCACTCGAGCAAATTACAAGAAAACCTGCCTACAATGACCCACACTGTGGCAAAGATCTCATCATCCAGTGAACAGCAATGGTTTCAGCACAAAATTGAAGACATACTTTCAAACTATAAAAATAATAGTTTAGAACACTTAAGATAAGCTTAAAAAAGAAAAGATGTGGTAAGATTTTTACAACATTTTGGTTTCCATACTAAAAGCATTTAGTTGCAACCAATTGATTGTAATAATAAACTTTGGTGTTCCCAAACACTATACAATTAGTTAATAAATCACATTTGAGCAAAAGGTGTGGGTGTATCAACCTCCTTCCCCCTCCTCGGCCACCCCCATGAATTGTTCGTGCATATTTTTTTCCCCCTAAATGTGTTTAGTCAAAAGGTTCTAAATTAACAAGCACAACCCTCTTGCATATTTGCAAATTTTCCATATTTTGCGAATTTCCCATATTTTGTATAATCTGAGGAAGGACAAAAGGGGGAGGGGGGGAAAAAGGGGGTGGGGAAAAATGAAAAAGGAGGGAGGGGGGAAGGGGAGACAAGCCTGGAGACCAGGGATTGAACTGGGGAACTCAGAAGTGGAAAATCTGAGGAAGTGTTACAAGAACAACAGCAGCAACAATGATAGAGTAACTTTAAGACCCTGTGAGCTCCTGGAGCTCATGGGTAAAAATACATAATCCAAGTGACACCCCACATGAACCCCCCACCCCCCCCCCCCCCCTTAAAGATTCCCTGAAAGTTTGGGGTGCTGCTCCTAAAACTGAATGAGCATGGGTTACAGACAGATGGATGCAAAGACAGACAAATACATAGGCAGATGGACAAACTAACAGATAGATAATCGCAGATGGACAGGCAGACAAACAGGCAGACAAACAGACAATATGATATACATTATAATCCATTACTGTTTTTCATGGTATTAATATCCTGAAGAGGAAAAAAAATGTAAATAAAAAAAAAAATTAGTACTAGAAACCATCCAAGGATGGAATCCCACAAAACATTTTGACATACATACTTGCTGTTGCTCAGTGTTCATTTGGTTCACAATTTTGCTGAACTCACCAAGGATATTTTGGAGTGAGGAGTATTTTTTCTTTTATATTGTGGTTTGTAAGCTAAGCACTTGGTCTTATATATGAAGACAATGAAGGCATCTTACTATACTTCAAGACTTATTTGATTGTTTGCTATCTCATCCAAGTGCTTGAGCCTACAGGGCTAAATAATGAAAAGAGAAGGAAAGAGATTTGGGTACAGTTTTGCTGACCCCACCTAGAGTGTATTTATATAATGGTGGTAGTAGTAATAGTAATGCAGCTTGGTGGCTAACTTATGCAATTGAAATTATTGAGGTCACAGACACACACAAATGTGCATATACACATTAAGGTGAAGAAAAAAATTTTTTTTTGTTGTGAAACAAAATAGTATTAAGCTTAAGAAGTACCTTGAAAAAGGTTTGCAATGATATACATGTTCACCAGATGGAAATTTAGTCTTCCAATCTTTCCCCAATGTATTTTATTTGCAGAAAATCATGTGGCTCTCTTTTCCTTTTAAATATCAGTGAGTAATGCTGGTTGAATATCTACTTTGGGGGTGGGGGGCTATTAAAATTTTAATTTATTGTATTTTCCTCTATCCATCTTTCCATTAGTGCATAACCACTGGAATATAGAGAACTACTGGAATTTAGAGAACCGCCGCATCGATTGGGATGAAATTTGACTAGCACTTGGGGAGAGATGGTTATATATATATGTATGTATGTATATAAGCAGCATATATCCGGTGTTGCCCAACCAATGTCAACATGAAACATTATAGAAGCCTCTCAAATTTTGGCCTGCGTGGACCTTTAATCAACTTTTTGCAGCCAAAACAACTTCCTGTGTGTGTGGCTAATAAAAACACACACATTGCCACACCCACATGTTTTTAATAATGTCCACCTGCTTACTTCCACTGCATATGCCAAATTTCAGCCTGATTAGTCCATAAATGAGTATTTGGCTGGCATAATTATGTCCTATGGGTGTGGAATGACCAGACCACACCCATTGACACACACACGTGTGATTGTAATGCTCACCCAGTTGCTTGGAAACCTCATTCCAAATTTCAGTCTGGTTGGTTGTTTGATTAGCTTTTAATAGCCAGAACAACTTTCAGTGGGTGTGGCTACGGCCCATCCACACCCAATGTGGTTAATAATGCTTTTCCGGGTACTTGGAGACCACATGCCAATTGTTTGCCTCATTGGTCTCTGATGAACTCTTTTCAGCAAAAATAACTTCTCGTGTGTGACCATGGTAAAACCACATCCATTGTGTTGCCCACGTGTGTAATATGCTCACCCGGGTTTTTGAAGATACATGCCAATTTAGGCCATTTTAGTCCAAGTGTTTGGCTGTGATGCCTAGACACATATACTTACTAACCAAAAGATGTATTTATGCGCGTGTGTGTGTGTGCATGTATTCTAGCAGAAGGTACCCAAGTGTTGCCTATCCGATACCAAAAAGTGGAAGAGTTTATTGATAAATTAGGTGTGGCTAAGTTCATAACCATGCTAGATCTTATCTCATTGGTTGCATACAAATAAAAAAAAGATAGATATTGCACATTTTAATATGTAAGAATCACCCCCACCCACTCCAGAAGCTCATGCCAAATTTCATCCCAATCTCCTCAGTGGTTCTGTAAATCCCAGTGGTTATATACAAATATAATAAGATCAATTTATACACTAAAATACACCAAAATAGAGAAAGATAGACAAAATGGCAATTTAAAATTTAATCGCATAATAACCTTCCCACACCCACCTGAACTGCTCATGCCAAATTTCATTCCAGCTGGCTCAGAGGTTCTCTAAATCCCAATGGTTTGTCTATTGATCTATATTTTTTCTATTTGTGCATGATCACTAGGATTTAGAGAATTGCTGGGCCGGTTTGGAATGAAATTTGGCACGAGCTCTTGGGTTGAGTGTGTGGCATGGTTATTACATAATTACATTTAAAATTGGTGTATTTTTAATCTATCTATTTATCTTTTTATATTTGTACATAACTACTGGGATTGAGAGAACCAATGGGCTGATAAGGTTAAAATTTGGCATGAGCATTTGGGATGGGTGTAGGATGGCTATTACATTATTAAAATTTGAATTGCTATATTTTAGTCTATCTTTTCTATTTTCAATTTGTGTAAAATCATTGGGATTGATAGAACTGCTTGGCTGATTGAGAATGAAATTTGGCATAAGCACTTGGGGTGGGTGTGGGATGGTTATTACATAATTAAAGTTAAATTACCATATTTTTGTCCATCCATTTTCTATATGTGCAAATCCACTGGGTTTAAGAAAATTGCTAGACCATTTGGATGAATTTTGGCATGAGCACTTGGGAGGGAGGTGTGGGATGGTTATTACATGCTCAAATTTGAAATTGCCATATTTTTGTCTATCTATTTTCTATATGTGTAAAACTCCTGTGATTAAGAGAGCACTTGAGGGGTGTGTGTGGTATGGTTATTACATGATTAAATTTCAAATTGCCATATTTTTGTCTATCTTTCTCTGTTTCACTGTATTGATTAATCTACCCTTGCATGACCACTGGGATTTAGAGAGCAACTGATCAGATTGATTTGAAATTTGACATGAGGACCTGGAAGGGTGTGGGATGGTTATCAGTTCATTACATTAATTTTGAATTCCCATATTTTGTCTATCTATTTATTTTTTTTTATTTTTGCTTAGCCACTGGGATTTAGAGAATCACTTGGCAATTTGGAATGAAATTTGGCATAACAGATGAGGAAGGTGGGGGTTGTTTTTTTTTTTTCACATGATTAAAATTAAAAAAATACATGGTTTTTACCTATCAATCTTTCTTTTTCTATTTGTGCATAACCACTGGGATTTAGAGAACCAAAAATCCGATTGGGATAAAATTTGCAGTGAGCTCAAAGAATGGTTGGGGTGATTTGTGCATAATATATGTCCAAATAATCGGGTGAGTATTATTAACTGAAGATGGGTGTGGCTTGATATCAGCCACACCAACAAACTCCTGTTTTGGCTGCTGAAAGCGAATTAAAGGACCAGCCACACCGAAATTTAAGTGGCTTCGCTGTTTCATGTTGCCATTGCCTGAGCTTCACCAGGTATATGTTGCTAGTATATACATATATATGTGTATATATATATATATATGTATGCATACATATGTATATAAGTAGAGAGTGCCCAAATGGTGCCTACCCATGAAAAAAGTGGAAGAGTTTATTGATAGATTAGGTTGGGCAAGCTCATAGCTATGTTGGATCTGACCCCATTGGAACCATTTTGGTAACGCCAATCGCAATGGAAAAGTGAAAATAAAGGGGGAAGGTTTTCCTATTCATTAATAATCCTATTCATTAATAGTTCCTCATTAGATACTTCACAGAATTTGCAGGTATGTTCTACTCACAATAATGGAGTGCACTTGCAGTTGGAAGGAAAATGCAGAAAGGGGAAAATAAGGACATGGGTGAGGCTTATCTTCCAGTTCTGTAAACAGTGACTAACTTAATACATGGTATTCGTGCACAATTTGACTTTGGGAGTAACATGGGAAGGATCCCTCCTGGCTACACCTCTTCCCATTGGTGTGTAAAGCAAAAGTGCCAAAAAGTACTTCTGAATAACACTTGGACCAAAGGAGTTAGATCTACGATCACATTTCAATACATATTTGCGTTCGTAAGTATGTGTGTCTAGGTATCATGGCTAAACACTTGGACCAAAAAGCCAAAATTTAGCATGTGCTCTCCAAGAATCCAGGTGAGTATGATTAAACACATGTGGTCGTTGTGATGGGTGTTTTTTTTGTCCATAGCCACACCCACAGGAAGTTATTTGAGCTAAACAAAGTTAATTAGAGACCAACCATGCAAAAATGTTGACGTGTGATCTTCAAGTAAATGGGAAAACATTATTAACTATATATAGGTGTGGTTTGGCTATAGCCACATCCACAAGAAATTGTTTGGGCTATTGGGAGTTAATGAAATGACCAACCAGACTGAAATTTGGAATGAGATTTTAAGTAACTGGGCGAGCATTACTAATTACATCTCTCTGTGTGTCAATGGGTGTGGTCTGGTCATTGCCACACCCATATGACACTCATGCATGCTAAAAACTCATACATGGACGAATCAGGCTGAAATTGGCCATATTCAATCCAAGTAACCTGGTGACATTTTTAAATACATGTTGGTGTGGCAATACTTAAAACAGTAGGAATGTAAATACTTAAAAAAATACAGCATACTAACAATAAATCACAAATAATAAGAAATGAATACGTAATAGTTCACTGTTCAACTAAAAAATGTACATACACTACATACACTTATTTTCCAATTTTGGCTCCTCATTTGTTTAAGCAGGACTTCCTAAGTTAGTTTCCACTGGCACTGCGGGGATCAGTGTGTTGGGGATGAATTTAAAATCAGCATTCAACACAGGAATTTAGTTTTTACGACCTGTACTTGATAGTGTCAAGTAAAAATTGGAGAAGTTCAAAAAGTTGCCAGCATGATACTTAAGCTGGACCTTCTTGGACATTTTTTTCTCTCATTTTTTCTCCTCCCTAATGATTTTGTCCCTTATGTCTCTCTGGCACTTCAAGATATCATCAAATGTGACAACATCTCAACCTTAAATTAAAAAATATATATATATGTAGACTTCATAGTGAAGAATCTAAAAAGAACAAATTAACACTACATCACAAATAGACTCTGATAATTAAAAATATTAACCTATTATTATATTCTTGATAATTAACCAGTTGATGATGAGAGAGAAAGAGAGAAAGATATAGTTTGTAGTGAATTGATTGAATGGTAGAATTGAGAACTATTATTTTGTACACTATGCTTGAGTTTGCTATTGTTGGCTCAGTAAGATAGCAGCAGTGTGGACATTATTCACCACAGCCTCTTAAAGTCAAGAGAGAAGGTTGTAGTAGTTAGGTGTGTGATATTCTGATCTAGATAAAACTATTGATATGTGGGACACTATGGTTGGTAGGCAAGTGCAGAAAATTTCTTTTTGTAAGAGCAATTTTCTTCAAAGACCAAAATAGTGCACAGCTGTTACAATCTCTACAAGGAAATGTCATCAAATGCAATCTCTACAATGCAAGTCAGTCGATATAATGCCAGATTCAACACACAGGTGGTTAACTACCTAACTGAATTAAAGAATTCTTTGAAATTCCTCTTAGTTAATTTTTTTATCAATTGTTTATTTGTAATTGGTGAAAACAATCTTGCAAGAAAGCAAAGAGAACTCTCTGTTCCATACATTTATATATTTATATATAATCTATAAAAATAAGTGTGCGCGTGTGTGTGTGAGTGTGTGCATGTGTGCATGTGTGCATGCGTGCATGGTGCGTGTGTGTGCTGTGTGTATGCATACGTGCATCTGTGTGTGCATGTGTGTGAGTGTGTGAGTGTGTGTGCATGTGTGTGTGCCTGCATGCATGCGTGTGTGTATGTCCTAGCATCATAGCCAAATGGTGGAAAATATTTTTATGAAACTTTTTAACCATGATTCCAAGGCATCTCGCAAGGTCTATCACCTCATCATCCAGTGAACAGCAAGGGTTTCAGCAGAAAATTGAAGACATACTTTCAAACTACGCACATTTCTAACAACAACAATATACTCTATAAATATGGGTTTCTAGACTTTGTCTCTGCTATCTGTACTACCTACAAATTGGACACACAAATGGGCCCTGGAATCCCACAATCCTAATCGTGGACCGTGA
This sequence comes from Lycopodina hypogea, assembly GCA_963969325.1. Classification (NCBI taxonomy): domain Eukaryota; kingdom Metazoa; phylum Porifera; class Demospongiae; order Poecilosclerida; family Cladorhizidae; genus Lycopodina; species Lycopodina hypogea. The sequence goes on from OZ017789.1 coordinate 1,957,776, forward strand.
AATCTTACCCTAACCTTACGACTGGGTCCTGAAATTTCACATCTCCTCTCAACACATGGTTGCTGAAGTTTCCCCAAGCACTACTATATATGAACCCTTTAATATTCCCCTACTCCGAAAACCTGACCAACTCCGTATCCACCCTACACACAACTCATGAGATCAGGAATATTATTCTACTGAATATGTGCACAGGATTGACCCCTCCCTCTCCCACCACCATTCCACAATCCCCACCCTAATTGCACGTTGGCCCAGGTACATCCACTTTTTACACATGGACATTGAGAAATAGGTAATTGGTAACTCCCCTCATCCCCTACTCCCATGCATGGGCTCTGGGATCTCTCCCCACCCTCTCCTAAACATGGGCCCATGGGTCACCCACAACCTCCCTACATTTGGATCCTTGTATCTCTCACAACCTCACACAACCAGTCCCACACATATGGGCTCTGAGATCTCTTTTCACCCCTACTCCCACATGAATGGGTTCTGGAATCTTCCACACCCCATGCATATATTTCTAGAATATCCCATCCTAAAACCACACCAAAAAAAAATTAGCCTAAATATCATGCCTAGACAAACATACATACTAACTTAAATTATACTTACAAACAAAATATATAATTGATAATATTTCCTTTTTTTTGTAAATTCTAATTCTACAAGCCCCATGCACTAGATTACCACATTTTTCAGTGCTTCACATATGTTAATAAATGTATCATACAGCAGAAATAAAGAACTATATATATTACTAAGAAACTTTCAGTACAATGAGTTCTACTAACTAGCAGCTGGTTATAATTTTTCTTCATCTTTGAAGGTATCAGCTTCACTTTACTGGTGGGATTCTGGAGTGTCAAGTGAATCTCGTCCACAACTATGCATACTGTTAGCAAAGAAGCTTGCAGGACCAACACAACTCTGCATAGGATTGCATGGTATGGCTGAGCCAGTCATGTAAGGTGACATAGCCGGAAACTGTGGGAATGTTGTGACTCCTCCAAATGCAGTGTTGGGAACACCCGGGTAGCATCCATGGGAAATACCACCTCTAGTAGAGGCAGCTGGAGCAACTTGCATCTGATACTTGGTTTTTAGGTACTTCTTTCAACCCTTGCTCTGCTGAATAGCACAGCCTGTCTCAGCTTCTTTTCTATATCTAGCACGTCTATTCTGGAACAAATTATAAATGCAAATATATAATATTCTTCAAATACAACACCATATATAATGTTCGTGATTAGCTATACGAGGACAAACAATATTGATAATACTCTATATATTAAAAAATATTCTTATATGACTTATCTGGATGTATTGCAGTGGACTAACTTAAATGGTCTTTGATTACAATCATTGACATGTGTACATTCACCCTTGGGTGCAGCTAAACCATCTGAACTCATGGATGAGATATTGGCTGTACTATATATCACTTCATAGTATTAAGGTATGCTTTCATAGTAACATCGATCAAAATTTTGCAGTAGAAATTTTAATCATGTATATATTCAATTAATCAATTATTTCATTTTACCTACTTATTTCAAGTATGAAAAAGAAATACAATTATTGGAGATAATTTATGGTATATTACCCGAATATTCTTTTCTGGGATGTTTAGATTCTTCGAAAGAAGATAAATTGCATGACGATCAGGATATTGGTTAACATCAAAGGAATTCTCCAGTTCATCTAACTGGAAGTTGCTGTATGCATTCCTTGTTCTTTTTTTCTTGGTTGGCTCATCCACCTCACTCTGACTAGAATGTGTACCTGAAGTAGATTCATCACTGGTGTCATTATACGTGTTTTGGCCAGTACTAGATTTCATGGACATCTTGGTTCCTAAAAAATTGAAAGAAAAAAGGTTTTAATAATGTGTAGATGCAGCAGAGGATGTAATAATGTATGGTATGCCCTACTGGTCTATGCTAACTGAGATATTTATAAAGGATTGACATAGCACCACACACACTTGACATTTTTGGATATATTTGTAAACAAGTCATTTATTTTACCTTTGGCATTCTTCAGAGAAAGTGCCCTTGTAGGTCTGCAAGAATCAGGAAGATCATAGCTACAAGAGGGTCCCTGGCTTTCATATACCAATGACTGCTTGATATTGGTTCGTTTCTCTGGAGCAATGCCATCTGCACAATAATAAATTAATATACATGCTAAAGCACCCATTTTAGCATGGGTCAGCAGCATTAATAATTTTGAGATACTATATGTACAACACATTGATACACCATGATGCCACACCCCCCCTCCTCTACTAATTTTGGCACTTTAATTGTAAAACTTCTAGGCAGACCCAGTGAACTTTTTTTACTTCCCTTTTTCTTTTCATTTTTTAAAGCTATTTGCACCAAGGGGGGGGGGGGGGGGGGGAATTGGATAACTATTGAATTTTGGTTTCAAAACTTAGGAATAAAAGGTACACATATATGTAGGAATAGAAAAATGTCAAAGAAATCCTAAAAACATCTGCAGAAATTATTGTAACTGTAGTTAGTCTACTAGCTTGCTTTAAATATATGAAAATGACATACCTTGGCACTCCCTCTGACTATGAACTTCTTTAGAGGAACCCAAGGAAGAAGGAACAAGTTTCTTGGACTCTTTTTCCATGGTTAGTTTGACCCGAAAAATGGCCCTTCTAGTTATTACAGCCAGAGTGATTTTGTTCAATGCTTTACTTGTTATAGCTGAAATATTAGTCACCTACATTCATTAGCAGGTAACACTCCCAGCATTGTGATAATTGGTGCTAATACGATGTTTCACATGTCTTGATTATGGTGATAACTAGTACAAGTTAGTACCAAGCTTTGCTTGGATAAAAAGATGTCAAATTTTCCCTCAAATAAATAACATCCTTATTCTAATCCACATCATTATTCGATTGCTGTGAAGCACTACTAAATTTGCATGAAAATGGAAAAATTAGCTACAGCTCACAGAACAAGGAGTCAATGAAAATCTAGACTGCAGATATTTTTATTTTGTTATTTTTCTTCTATTTATCTACCTGCTTACTAGAGTTACCAACTTTAGCAGTATAACCAAAGTCAACATCTGTAAACCATTTTCTAATTTTGTCTAGAAAATGCATTCCTGGGAAATACTGGCAATAAAAAAAATTAATCTAGGGATAGCAATCACCACCAAGTCACCTCAGTAGCTTCTTTTCCAAAGCCTACAGCTGTGAATCACTTTAAATCTGGCTTTGAAAGATGAGATAGTACTTTAAAAGAATAATGGTAATGAAATTTTGCTGGCCTACTTCTATTTTTTTTAATATTTTTTGCTTAAAATTTGTCAAAGCTCACCAACTAACCGGAAATATGAACAACTAGAGCCAATATTGGCAAATGGTTTTCTAATTCTAGCATAGCCGCTGTAAACATTAACATTGGTTGGTACTGAATTTTGGTTTCAATAAAAAATTTAAGATACTAGCAAAAATCCAGCCCATGGGCAGGTTTTAAGTCAGCTATCTGTAATAACAAACATTCATAGTTTCCTTTTAAGAATTATTGACGCTGATCTCATTAATCAAAATATAATTAACACAAGATATAGAAGTGCTTAGTTCCTATACAACGTAAGTTGTCATTAAGTATATTATGAGATCATCAACTTTCAACATGGGAGTGAACATACTGATGGCAAATCTGCACAACTACCAGTAGTTCGAAATAGAAACATCTGCCTCAAAAGAAATATTAATCAAATTACTTAGTATGGTTTAGAAAAGGCGGTTTCAGAATTTAAATTGCTATGGTGATAAGCAAATAAAATTCTTGTAACTAATACCAAACAACATTTCTGCATAGTAAAACATCCATATGCAGCACAGGTACCCAGAATTGACTGGAACTTTTATTGAAAGACAACCAGTACCATATGAGAAAGTGCAATATAAAAGATTAGAAGGGGCCAAATAGAAACATCTGTAAGAAGTATTAAATAAATAAATTAAGATAGTTTCGAATGGGGGGTATTCAGAACTTCCATTGACAAGTAAATAAATTCTTGGAACTAATACCAAACAACATTTTTCTTTGTAGTAATAAACACATCCATATGCAGCACAGGTACCCAGAATTGACCGAGACTTTCATTAGAAGGAAACAAATACCATATAAGGAAGTGCCATACAAGGGATTGGAAGGGATAAAGGAGAATAGACTTAAACAGTAGAGTGAGTTCACTCCTAATGAAATTCAACCAATTCTATCAGAAAAAGCATCACACCATTCAATATAATCACAGAATCTTGCATATGGTCTCAACAATGCCTCATGCGCCATTGCATAGTTGTGGATCCTGTGAGTGAGTGAGTGCGTGAGTGTGTGAGTGAGTGAGTGAATGAGTAATTGACACCTATGACTTCCTTTTCAATGTTTAGTTCATATACCTTCAGTAGAAACAATATCCATCAAGTTCAAGTCATCTTAATCTGTTTAAAAATTGATTAGACTATTTGCATCAACTTTTGAAGTTTATATTGATTTTCCTCATCATAGACAATTTTGTTTATATCTATGATGGCTTGACTATTTTGTTTCATTTGCTTTTTGTTTGATTTCTGCCTTTTTCATGCTCTTCTATCAGAAAAACAGCCTTTGCAACCTGCCACAATTGTCAGCATCTAGCAAAGTCAGCCATCGACTTCGATAAAATCATATATTCGAAAAATTGAAATTGTACAAACAAATCTAATAAATAACAAACAAAAACTAAATATACACAGAAAACTCTGAAACATTTCATAATATAATCATATAATAATGGTATAAAAGCTGGATGTAAATTCATTTCAAGGCACTGTCAATTATCATTTAATATTATAATTTTAATTAATTAAAGTGATAAACTCCTCATTTATCTAGTTTATTGATGAATTAACTCTGAAGCAATTTAAAACCACTTACCTATAATGTTCTTCTCAAAGAATTGAAAGAAAAACCAAAAAATATTCCACTGGCCCCTTCCACCCACCACATCCCTGCCCCCACCTCCCCCCCCCCCCAAAACGCAAACCTAATGATATGACTGGATCTTGTCCTTACAAATTCTTATTCTTATATTTTTTACCTTCTTGTCAATTCCAGTAATTGATGATAGTGATGCTGTGAAGCTGAATTTTCTAAACAAGACTTAAAAAAATAGATTCCTAAACCAATGTCCCAAAAATGAATGCTCCTAAAAGTCTAGGATATCATCGAAATAAAATTTATCTTTCATTAAGGTTTAATGCTTTTCAATTTTTCTTTTATCTTAAATGTATTTATCAAACTTACTTGGTCCTGTAACCAAATATTTAGTGAGAATCTAATATTGTGATGTGGAAAAACTGGTCAATAAAGATGAACAGGACTAATGGCATAGAGTTTTTGTATGGATTATGATATTTCTAGCCCTAAACTTACCTAATTGCATATCCAAAATCTGGTATGCAAAATACACTTGATCTTTTAGGAGCTTTAGCTATTGGATAGACGTGGTCATATTTGAGAGCATTAATTGAGCATGGGCATTTCTTTGTTGTTTTTTTTGCTGCACATGCTAGACTTAGGTATACATGTGGTGAGTACTCCCGATTTATTTATTAAGGTAATTGGACCTGTGAAGTACATTTCTTCACTGCTTCACTGCTTCACTTCAATTTCAAGAAAGTAATAAGCCATTTCAAATGACTTTACACAAACTGAGGGAGGAATGTAAGTTAGAATGTAACTATTCCAACAATGCACCTTACGGATTCACCCTACAGTGTATGTCAGCCTTAACTTGATGTGATAAATAGGTAAATTCTGGAAGTTGAATACATCAATGCTACAGGCTTGTCATTCAAAGAACCACCACCAGTAGCCATATCTATAAGAAGATAGTAAAGAAAAGAATGATAATAAACAAAATACAAAATAGCATATGTGGACAACTTCACCAAGTGTCAAACTGAATTGCCAAATGATGCCCAATGCTTTTCAGAATCCAAAGTGCGCTGAATAATTTTAATTTCATTCAAACAGGAAGGACTCCAGAAACTGGGCTGGGTTTTATGAGGAATGTTATGGAATGGCATGTGGAGGATTGCAATTATAAAATAGTAGTATTTTTCTTTTGTGAGACCCCTCCACAAGTAGCCATCTTTTTGAGAGACCATTTTATTCATTCATCAGTTGCTTAGCCAAGGGGGGGGGGGGGGAGGGTTGGGGGGAGAAAGGGGCATATGCCTCCAATTTTTTCATGATTTTTTTTTTTTTTTTTTTTTTTAAACTTAACCAAATATTTTAATTAGTCTGAGTCTAAAAATATACATATAGAGTATTAGAACCATAGGAAAATCACTGCTAACAAAACTTTTCAAATTTTTTACAACATTGCAGAAATAGTATCCTACCCTAGTACTAGCCTTTCCATAGTTTGCTATAAAAATTTAATGGCAATGTTTGTTAAGTTAAAATTTTTTTTCTCACCTCTGGGTTCCCAGCTTTGCCTGGAAAAAAAAGGATGAATTTACTGCATTTACTGGAATAACTAAAACTTTTTGCCCCAAAAAAAAAAAAAAAAAAAAAAAAAAAAAAAAAAAAAAAAAAAAATTTCAAACATCCCAACAAATGTTAGAATTTGTTAGAAGTAATGCAATGAAAATTTTGACAGGCTATTTAAAAAAAATATTTTTTTTGTTCAGATTTGCTAAGTTACCCTCAATAGCATAATGGAAGAAAAAGTCAACACCATGTATTGAAACAAGTATACTCAAATTCCCCTTAACTGATTCCCCACAGAGAGAGAGAGAGTGAGAGATAGAGAGAGAGACTCCCACTGGGATTCCCACCACCCCCCACCCCTCCCCAGGAATTACCCTCTTTTTGTGCAACCAACCTCCACCCCAGCTGTAAATGAAAGGGCTGTGTGTCTCCAACACTAACACCACATTTTGTAGTGCTAACTTTTCTTTGCTGTTATTTCTATGACTTTAATTCTCCTTCATTTTATAAAGGGGCTCCCCCATTATAAAAAGAGAGAAGTGAACATCTGCTGGCTGTGTCTTGAAAGAACCAAAAGTTTTATTTCTGTTTCATCAATTTGGTTTGAATTTAGTAATTAATTTCATTTATTTCATTTTTTTTAAATTAAAAACAATTTTTTTCTAATTTTTTTTAAAGCAATGACCCCAGGACTTGGAAAGTTTACCTTGTCAACTCATTGACAATTTCCATCTTTTCAGGGCATAAAAAAATGAACATTTCTTTTATGGTCAATTGCTTAGGAAATAAATATATGGAAAAAAAATATTTTTTCCAATTAAAAAATTAAATAAATAAATAAAAATATAAATAAATAAATTAAAAAAAAAATAAAAAATACCAAAAAATATACAATAAATTGATAAGTAACTTTGTTGGTGTGGTTCATTGATCCAAGTGCTGCATCCTTTCCCTCTTCTTTGGACTTTCAGCTAACTCTCTCCAAGATATCTTTCCTTTTTTCCTTCTTTTGAAGCAGTGTTCTCACACTAACAGCAGTGATGACCCAACAATTGTAACACCTCAAGTTGTTATCATTGTATTCTGGAATGTTCAGTTCATCCTGCCCCGCCTTCATTTCCATGAATTCCATTGTGGTGTAAACGTTATTTTTATTTTAGGGTCAATTCCTTTCCAACTGTTCCAACCAGAAAGGTGGGTTATAAGTGGAACCAGGTCAATAACTATGGCATCACCTGATAGTGGCAAGGAAGGACAGATGAGCACAAGAATCTCTCATCTACTGACCTTCTGCAACAAAGGTGTCTGTAAGGCTTTGGAAGTTCAACTTTGTGGTCTGAAGATTCAACTTGCATTAGCAGGTGATCCAGCCCAGGTCAACAGGACAACCTTGATGTCTTTTTAGCTAAACCTTTAGAGAGGCTACAGGGATCCATGAAATCTGCTGGAGATCCTGAAGTTCATATTTTTGGCTTCTATTAAGAACTAGTTAATGATACCTGGCATGTGATGTGATTCCAGATAATGTAACTCTGTCTTCCATGCTAAATATTAGCTAAAAATTTCAACTTCAACTTTTTCATCTTAACCATTTTGTTCCAGACCATCAATGTGGAGAGAAATATTGGTGGCCTCAAATTGGACTCTAAACCCTCTGGGTATTTCTATCTTGACTCAACTACTGGTTTTAGAGTAACGGATGGGTTAATTTTTTTTTTTTTTTTTTTCAATTAGTGAAAGGTTATATATAAGTTAAGGGTATTATTGACTGATATTGTACACACTAATTTTTTTTTATTACGAATTGTTCATTTCAAATTTGTCACTGAAACAAAGACATTAGTAACTACAGAATAGCTAAGGATATATTCATAGAAAATAGCTAATGATACATAACTTTATAGGTACCACAGTTCATCCAATTTGACTACATTATCTATTTGCAGATTGAATTATTATATTTCCAGACCCACTAGACAAACTTCCAGCACTAATTCCTTAATTCCCATTTTAGCTGCATCAACTTCAAAAGTTGAATGATGGAGGTCGATTCACTGTCCTTGCAGGTAGATTTGGCCAATTAGTCCAGTACACCACAAAGTTTAACTAATATTTTGAAAAAATTATCAGATCCACTCCAGAGTAATGATAGATTGCTCTGGTGCATAGTGTGCACCTTCTGAGTTAACATTATATTCATTGCATTTGCCTCACTGAGAAGGTGAGATAAGAACGGTGGGAGCGTAAAGATGTGGAGCTGCAGGGTTAAACAAATGGTTTTTCTATATTGAAGATTTCAGAGGTGAATGGGAAAGCTTTTCAGAATTAAAGATTATTGTAGTTTAGGGAATAGTGTCCAACCTCTGCGATGAGTATAGTGATTTTGTGGAGGTAGAATTGATCTAATAAATTTCTGTCTACCCTATTTCTATTCTGTCAGCCTATTTGCACTGTGAGTCTAAAGTTGTTATATTATTTTGTTTATCTTTCGCTATGTTGTTGGTGGTGGTGGGGAGGGGGGGAGAGGAAACTTATAACTAACTGTGATTAGATAGTCGTGGAAGTGATGAATATAGGATGTCAGTAATTAGAACATCATAGCTGAAAATATCTCTTGAAAAATCATGAGATGACTAAATCACAAAGGTTAGAACAAGCAACATTTGGAACACAATATATAAAAGGACCAAGTTGCTTGTTGTCATAGCAATATTATATAGTATTAGTCTTTGATTTCCACTATCACGACATCATTCTCTTTCAACTTCAGAACATCATGATCGGATTTCACTGGATGAAGTTCACCATCCACTTTCCTAGTAGACATGCCTGTCCAATGAACAACAACAGAATAAATGAGTGCTGGTCCAATGTAACAAAACATGCGAGGTCCGGATGTAAAAAAAAAAGGTTAGTTTTGATCAGTTTGCAACATCAACATAAGATTAGTTGGTAAAAGAGGAGCATGGCACATAAAAATCGTTATAAATTTACCATAATTAACAATTTCAATGTCTGTATGTATATTTGATACCTTCTCCCTAACGCTTCGGCATACCAGGTTTAAAATGTCAGGGATTGCTCACAAACACACTGGCCCAGATTGGAGAAAATATGGTTAAGGCTAGGATCAAGGAAAGAGCATGAAGCCATTGAATATACTACCATATTCATGAGCAACCGCACACTGGTATTTTGAAGTTGAATTCCAAAGTATATTAGTAGAGGTGGTTGTGTTCATAAACCACAATTTGGGAGTCATCAGGACCCTAGTTACTACTATCAACTAAAGGTTTTCTGTATGCAAATGACCTTGTCTGACTTTACAAGAGGAAACGTTCAAAGAGGTTGATACTACCCTCACAATAGCACTAGCCGATCTGGATCTATACGCCAAGTACTATCTCTGACCAAAACCTGGTAAAAACCCAACTAGCAGCATTATATTTCAAGGGCATGCAGGCCAACCATGAGCTGAATGTTCCATGGGATGACATCAAACTAGAGAACTCTTGCATCTCAGTTTAATTTAGTGTCAGACTTGACACCAAGTTAAGCTGCAAGAAATTTATGTGAAAAATTGCTTCATGGAAGAACCTAATCAACTAAGTTCACGGTTTAAATTGCAGTGCTCAGCATCACCATGAACATTCCACACAACAGCAATAGCTCGGTGTATCTCTGAATACTGTTGTCCGGTATGGTGTCAGTCAGCTGACTGCACAGTTTCACGTTGCCACGAATGACACATGCCATCTTGTAACAGTATGCATCTGCCTAACACCAACAACGGACCTATACAAGCTGTAGGTAATCACACTACCTGAGGTCTGGTGACAAGTAGTTGCACAACAACAAAAAACAGAAACCATTATCATCCATGGAGGGGATGTCTATGACTTTGTGTTTGTCACACTTTGCATGAAGTTGAGTCATAGTTTCATGAATAATATGCAGATGCTGAATACAAAAATATAAGCAGTTAACAAGAAAGTATGGTCTGAAAAATGGGAGACAACCAACAGTGATTTTAATTGCTACAATGTCTGACCCAAGAACAAATACCATCTGGATGGGTATCTTGAATGGAGGAACTAGCATATGACAAAATGAGTTTGATGTGGGAAAGTCGAGACATTATCTGCAAAATTGGCGTGGGACTGCATTGATGATGTGTATAAATGTGGCCTGCGACTGTGTGCCTCAACCATGTCCTGACCACATGCAAACACAAAAGTACCAGACTGAGCACCGAAAACGTTGGTGACATAAATGTTATAATCTGGATCTTGCTTTGAAGAACAGCAGGCATGATATGATGTGAAAGGTGCATTTATAATATCTACTCTGAAAATGAGACAATGCCCATCCACCCCCTCCTACGCCAAAAAGAAAAGATTTATAACCAGGTGAGTGCATCAGGACAATAATAACTAGAGGGGCATTGGTAATGTCTACTTGGAGCACAAACCCCCAACCACTCTCTATATCAAGCATTTAGAAAACTAAACAAGATTGTAACTTCAGGAGTCCAGAAGCTGACAGAAAATCAGCCTGTAAGATTCTTTTCTCAAAATAAACATAAAATTTATAATTATTTTGTGGTTCCAATGTCAAATAGCTATATTTACATTATTTTACTATATAATGTGAGTGCACACTCGAACCACCAAAAAAAGGTTTACACCAGTGTTGACAATGACTGAGTATCAAGGACAAACATCCTTAAATTAATACGTTTTGATATGCATACACATGTTATTCCCTGAGGGAGAGGTAGTGTCTGTGTACAGTACTTGATAAACTCTATCTCATTGACCTCAATTATTCCCTCTCTGTTAGCATTTCAAACCCTATCACATAGTCCTGTGAATGTGCTGTGAAATGATTAGAAGTTTATACATCCATATCTATATTAGACCATGAGCCAAACACCAAAATTTGGGCCACCACACTAACTGGGGGGTGGGGATGGGGAGGAGCAATGGTGATGAGATGTTGGATAAGGCTCACTTTTATGTTAGGGGAGGATGCCCATATAGCTGGAAAAAATATGACATCCTTGCGTATGTGGTAGTTTTTGGGTTTTTAAACACTTTTGGAAACGAACCCCTCATTGTTGTATTATCATGCATTTTAACGTGTGCAATTTTCATTAAATTAATTGATGGAAGGTGGGGAATTACTATTTATCCTTTGATACTACTTAAGAGGTAATATTTTAGATTATTGACTGTTATAATAGTTGACATGATTTTGTAGCATGAAATTTGCATGTTGAATTGACTTTTTTTTCACAGGATCTGCAAAAGGCTCTATACCTGTCCTATCTTCAAAAGAGTATCACATTTCCTTGCAAGTGTTTAATAGTTTCAGGGCCTTTGCCTTACTTTGCCTCTGAAAGTATTGACATTGTTGCATCCACACTGCGCATGCATGCCAATAAGTACCCTGCATGTATCTTTAACGAGTATGTATTGTATCAATATCAATGAACTTCATACAGGTTTTTGTGCACAGTTTCCAAAACAGTTGTACATTTATTTTATCATGAAATGCCAAAATTATGAACACAGTTGTGTTTTCTGAGTGGATCAAAACTGCTTGATATCTTTCCTTGGCAGCATGAGCTGCATGCAGAAGTAGGCATCTATCAGTTTCTTCTTGTCGACATGCCACACTGATTTTCTCACCTATTTTTCTGATTGCAGGTCGCTGTTATATCTGCTCTTACTTGAGTAGCTTGTTTAAGCTTTTTGTGTAATCTGGAATACTTTTATACATGCTGACCTTATTACAAAATACGCAGAATACAGTATAAACTTTCCTGTCTGAATGATCTCTTTGTGCTAGCTTGCTCAGAGTCTGATGAGATGTTAACTTCATTTATTTTGGGAGAATCTAAGTCCATGCTACATATTTGGTGATAGAATCTTTTTGAACTCCCTTATCCCCAAGATATCTAGCAATGTCGAGAATTGAGGTATGATTTCTCACTCTGGCTCTATGAAATGCTGTAACCCCTGATTCTAAATTTATAGGGCCAAAGAAAGCATCGTTACCTTCTGTAGAGCAAGCTGTACAAATAATAATTGTTTTTGGTTTTCTTCCAATAACTAAAGTAGGCTTTGTACAAAGCAACAGGACCTGAGATATATTACTGGAATAAAAATTTGAGATTTAGTTTCTAGTAACAACTGCCAATATGCGTTATTTGGTTCCTCAGATAATTCCAGTTACTTAAATTGTATTTTTTTGAAGATGTGTTCCAAGTGTTCTTTCATTACTTTTAATGAGCCAACATTAAGATGTGGTCTAATTACCACTTAGTTATATATATGATAGGATTAAAACATTTACTTAAATTATCAAGAAGAAGCACATTGAGTTAATGCTGCAAAGATATTGTGTTATGTTCTAATTAAGTAAATTTGAAAATTAGAGTGTGTTCGTTAAAAATGCCATAAAATCCAAAAGTTCCAATTTTGGCTAAGCTATCATATATTTTCTATCTGTGGTGGTACATTATATACCTTTTCAAAAGGTATAATGAAGCTTTTTCAACAAAAATGTTACCAACCAACCTTCTGACTCATGGATTATATGCATTATTGCAAGAACACATCAACAGAGGAGTTAACCTAGATAATGTGAAGACACTACCAATGATTAGAAAGTGGACGTTTTTCAGAAGGGAAAAGGATTACTGAAAAACCATCTCATTTCAACTGCTAATTCTAACTAGGTGCTCTACCATATTTCCGAGGGAAGGGTTTACATTAGTTTATTTCGTCACACCATTTTTTCTATTGAATAAGCTAAAAATTTTTTTTTACCTGAGAGAAAGAAAAGATGCCACAGGTCTAAAGTTAGATTTGTACATCCAATTTGAATCTGTGAGTAACATGGTGTAGTTTCCATCTGGACACCCTTATTTCTCTTCAGGTGGAAGGCAAAAGTGCCAAAATACTTGGACCTAGGTATTCCCTAATCAGTGTGGCTATTCCAACTAGCACCTCCTCCTGTGGGCTTAAGAGGGTATATCACACATATCATAGCACTGGGAGTGAAATAGATCGAGTCTCACCTGCCAATCCATTTCCAGCTCTTGAGGGTAGGCTAATCCTACACAGTGGATAGATTATTTTCTCCAAAAGGAAGAAGCTACCTGATTACATCTCTTTGTGTGGGCATATCAAATAAAAATACTCAAAATGATATGAACTAATCATGGTACATCTTATGCTAATAGAGTTAGTGGTGTATATATATATATATTCATACATACATACATATATGTATGATATCCGGCCAAATGGCTATTAGGATTTAGTTGAAAGTTGACCAATATGATATTCAGGCAAGGGAACGTAACCTGAGCTATGTCCCATTTCTCCACACCTCATTGTTTAAGTGGAGTCATTAAAAGAAGACCAAAAAAGGCTCTTCCAAGTTTTCAATTTTATACTCATCAAAGGGAATTCATATGGTAAACACCATACCAATTTAAAGAGATACTAATGAATTTTAACATTGCCCACCAAGTTAACAAGATAAAAAAAATATCAGCATTTTCAAAGGGAGAATAAAATTTGTTTAACTCAGGAATAGTGTTCCATGATATTCTATTTCTACATGGGACTGGTGCTTTGGGAGAGCACATGAAGGTACAAAATTCTGTGCACCACCAAACCCCTCCCCCCCCCCACCCACCGTACCTCCACTTACCACTATTCCTGTACAATAAAAATAAGTTTCTGTACAACAAATATAAGGGCTATCAAAGATTTCACAGAAAGAATAGTGCTAAAGAAGGCAAAAATAGTGTGCTAAAACAGCTTATTGCTGAAAGAGCCACAGTCAACGTATCATTATGAAAAATATTCCAACAAATATTTCAAACCAATTTTGGTGGGGTGTGACCACAGCTGGACTTCCCATCACCATTGCCTGATTCATTCCAATTACAATTTTACTATCACAAAAATAAGTCTTTATACCAAAGAAGGACATTTCAAAGAATAAATCCTTGTTAAGCATGTCTATAAGCCAAAAAAGAAGTTACTACAAAAAAAAACATGCAATTGCCAAAATTCACTGCTGCTTAAATGATTGCAGATTATGCACAAACATGTAAGAAATGCCCGCTCACTAGACATGTCCTCCACTAACAGCTATTTTCATAAAAGACATGACCACCACTGCCACACGTCTACCAGTAATACATGTCCTTCTGCATAATATGCCATCCTATAAAGCCTATCCTCATGCTCGCCATGCCTTCAATTAAGATATATCCTTCAATAAATCATTTGTTTCCTTATGCATGTCCACTGTACTCCTACTAAATATGTCCTCATGTAATATATGGTTTCCAATAAGGCAAACCCTCCAGTAAAATGTGACATCTTGAACCGCAAAACATGCCCTTTTACAATAAATATCCACATGAAGAACATGTCCTCCAGTAAGACATGTCTTCCAGTAAAACACAACATATTGTGAAATATGCCATTCTAAAGACATGCTCTCCACCAATACAAGATATTCCATAAGAAATCTCCTACTACAAAGCATGGTACTCCAGAAAAAAAAGGGTACTCAAGAAAAAAATGTTTTCGCAAAATCCTTAAAAGAATTTTGTAACCAGAGCCCATGGAAGGCCTGGCAAGCAATGCGGCTGTAATCCACAATGGTGGACTACAGCCGAATAATCAAATTTTTTGACATTAGACATACAAGAATGCAAACATAATTTGAACCCTGGTTAGAGAGTGGGCTAAATTCCAAAAGTCCACACCTCTTCCAATTTCAATTTCTTTATACACGGGGTAATGCTGAGCATGCTTGCAAGTATGTTCCATTATTACACAGAGAACATCATTTTCATCAAACATCTTTCTAGCTAACAATAAAGCATTGTACGAATCAGCAGTATTGCTGAATAATTTACCATCTCCATGAAGATTTAATTTGTATACCTTATCTATATATACTCACACACTTACCTATGATGTGCTCCCCGGAGCACCCCCATTTTTTTGTGCTCCATATTACCAGGGAGTTGTAGAGGTTATAATACTCAGCAATCTTCAAGATATAGGGTTTCTAAAGCAACAGGATGAAAGGGAATGTATTAAAAATAAAATCAAATGTCAAGATAAATTTGAGTATGTCTCCAATAATTGGACAGACAATTGAGATTCATATTAATGCTGTCATTGACATAAATATACTGTAGTAGAACAAATCAACAGGCATCTGACAAGAACAATTACTTCTTTACTGGTTTCCAATCACTTCTAACAAACACCAGTTCAAATTGCTTGAAAGCTGTAGTACTCCAACTTGGCAAGATGTAAAAATGCAATCAAATCATCTATTTACCTTTGAAAAAACCTCTTTTCTTGGAGTGATTCACTAATGGACTTACCTGTGTCTGTTTCAATATTTCTCGTAAATATAAACACTACTTTCCCATGGCTGCTAATAGCGAAGCTACACAGAATGTACACTTTAATTAGAATATATATTTTAACACTAATCTTGCGATTGTTGATAGGGAAACTTAAAACAATATTGATCCACTGTAATTGCATTGCATCAATTTCTTCCCATTGCTACTAGTTTGAAAGTAAAAAAAAAAGTATTTAATTGGAATAGATGTCATATCACTTCTTTTCCATTCTTGCTAATCGTTAAGCTATAGACATGCACTAAATTGGAATGATAATTTTAAAACCATAACAATGAACTTCCACTGAATAATCAATTCTCACTCACCTCTTCTGGAGCTTGTCGTTTCAGCTTCATTCCGATATTTATTGGACCAGGGTTACATGTCTCAAACTGAAACACAGCATTGTTGATATTCAGGCCGTATGGAGAGCATTCGGTCATCACAGCATGACCCATGACCACAATGGTGTAATTAGAGTTTGGATAGAACGTGTTTTGAGGAATGAACTCTGCTTTCGCTAAACGAGGATCAAAGTTGAATCTACCCTTTACAGCACTGGTTGGGGGAGAAACATCATTACACGTAACCTAGAAAAAAAAATTAGTTAATTCAGTGCTTCAATAAATGCACATATAGGAGTTCTGCATGAAGGAAATTAATCTGTTTATACTACGTACTAACTTCTTAATCTGTGCACAATTTTAAAATATTGGAAACGTATTGATAAAATTAGTTAAATATATAATGCAACTGGAGACGGAATTATAACAGAAAACCCAAAGAAACTGGTGATTCAGTGCTTAGCTATGCTAGTAAAGAAAAAGAAAGTAAAGACTTTCCTGGCATTGATTATTACATCAACTTCATTACTCATGCTTAAAAATGGAAGTAGCACTTAATGAAAACACAGAAGACACTATCAGAAATTTTATTTCATAGTGTTAGAATAAAGGGGAGAAGCTTTCAACACACATTTATGTATTGTGTGTTTCTGGATATGGAAGTGTGCTCCTAGCAGGAGGAGGTAGTCTAGGAAACCAAGAGGATATTTGCACAATCCATGAATGCTCATGCACAGGCTTTCGAATTCCCCATTAACCTGATTGGACGTCAGGAATAACTCCAACATAATATTCTGATAAATATTTGGGATTATTCTCAGGTATATTAAGAAATTTTAACATCCACAGATAACAAAAGATAGGCTGTTCTGACATGCATAAAAAATACTTTAACTGCAGAGAGAGATCCTTGAAAGTAGTTAAAGCTGGAATGCTGCGCCAGGAGACATCACAGGAGTGAACAAACCAATTGCATATTGTAGCAGGGAGTTACTTTTACGAGATTCCTCTGACAGCACTCTAGTCAAACACACCTTTTACCCTGGCTCAGTGTGTGCAACATGCCTCTATATTGCATAGTTCAGCACAAATACTATGGCTAAAGTCATTATCATGTTCACAGACCTGGATTCTCCAAGTGCTTATGCTGTTTCTCCTCTAAGACAATTTCACCAGGCGATAGCAATAATACTAAGTACAAATTGTTGACTGGAAGCAGGCTACATATATATATATATATATATATATAGACATACCCAGTGGTAGAACAAATGGTTTTTCAGAGGTTTCCATTGAGACCACCTTCTCAACGGAACAGTCAGCATAATTTCTATCACAATTTTTTATAATTTCTACTGCCATTATAGAGAATTGATAACCTAACTATCATATCGTTAGTGCTAATTTTATTTAGCTGATACAGAAATGCACAATTAGTAGATAGATAGATCATCCAAGACTTAGCTAATGTATGGGGCTCATTTTGCAAAAATTCTGCACTCATTGAATTCAGCTCAAAGTTCATTGAAGTGGTCAAACTTTTATTTTTTATGTAGGTATGACTTGTAGACTCAGAATAAACATTTCAAATAAATTGTTCCAGTCCAAGAGACTAAGCATGCTCACCATGCTCAGTGTCACAGGAAATTTAGATGCTTAAAAATTTGGATAATTTGTCTGAATTCCCAAGGAAGTAAGGGTGCCTCCAAGGAAATTGTGACACCTTAGTCTTTTCTTATGGAAGATATATCACTTTCTGGATCAAAGTTCTAAGAAGTCTACTATAGAACATGTGAAGAGCACACCTTGTCCATGGAGGGGTAACCCTTAGAAAACTTAGCTAATCCTGCTCATAAGCCAGAACTCACACTGATTTCAAATGTTTCTAGAACACTAAACTTGGCAAAGTAGGATGCCACATTATCTCTTAGCATCAATTGAATTGTTATTTTATCACAGCTATGCTTTTTATCTTCACTTGTTATTACACTTTCATGATTAGGCACAAAGCATAATAAAGCTTGTCAGTATTCATCTGAAGAGTAAACCAAGGGTTATTTCCAAACTCATGTTAGGAAAAGGATACCAAAGTTAAAGTGACAACAACAACAAAAAAAGTAATACTTTCTTTAATACTGTATCCACCACTGATGTCTGAGAACTCAATTAATTTCTCATATGGGGTATACTAGTACAAGTATACTCTCTAAATAACAGAATTTAATGGGTCAATGTTTATGATCTGTGCAGCTTATCCATGCCAGCAGTCTCCAATACAGTATTGGAGCTTGACCAATTGAACACAATGAAAAATGAGGCAATAACAATATAGAGAATTGGGCATGGCAAAGAGGCTACACCCTCAATTTGAATATTTAAGTTAAGTCCAAAAAAGGCCTCTATATAGCTATGATTCATTAAACCACAATATATTACTCACCTCAAACAACTTGCTCATGTCCAACATTTCTACTTCATTGTCAAAAACCACAGATATGGTGGCTCCCAATGGGACATCTTTCTCATTATCCCTAGGTAGGCTCTCAGTGATATGATCCTTTAGATCATCTGTGGAGTTCTTGTCAAACGCAGGCATACCTTCTACAGAAAATATTTTATAGAATGTACAAATGGATAGAATAATCCGGCAAGCTATAAGGTATCACTAAGTAGATAGAATAAATGAAACAGAAAGAGAGGACAAATTGCTAAAACTGGAATAACTCTCCATTATATGTAAGAATGAGTTTAGTACTAACCTTAAATGATGAGGAAATATGAAACCGTAAAGGATCGAAAGTGGCACCTTAGCTTGTAAGTTATGATATATATTCAGGAGATGTGCTCAACATATTATTATGAACCATTGTCAATTTGCAAGTCACCACTTAGAGCCTTGCAAATTTCAAAATTCACAACGCGCATGAGCACCATCTAAATAATCAAGCCACCTGAACAGCTTGGCCAGCACAAACGCTGTGGCTGTAAACACTGTGGCTGTAATCGCTGTGGCTGCAAACGCTGTGGCTGCTAAGGTTTCCACCACAGCACTCAAGTTGCAGGAGGTCTTAATTTGGTTAAACTTTGCAATGGGATATTACTACTACTGGCTACTTTTTTTTTTTTTTTTTTTTTTTTTTTTTTTTTTTTTTTTCCTGTAACTTGTTTTCCTGTGAGTGCAAATGTTACTTTGGCTGGAGGTTTCCAGATTTTTTTCATTATGCTGTTCTGAATAATAAAATGAATGATAATGCTAGGTGCAGACAGCAAAAGGGTCCATTCGAACTCTACTATATATACTATACTTCCACCTCTAACTGTGGTTGGCTTACCAAAATTCTGTAATTCAATGGAAATAAATTAGATAAAATCATTATGGACTTTGACAATATAACATAACATCAAGATGACACTTTATATTTGGAATCCACCTAAAAGTTGTCTTTGCCTAAATGAATATTTGGTCACAAAATTTCATGCAACAAAAATAAAACAAGAAAAAATTGAAAATAATGCTAATCCTGATAATGAATCACAAATATCAGTCATCTCTGTTCCTGGGATTCTTCTTGGCCACATGGACAAATTGTGATGAAACATAGCTTGAATATTTCCTATTACACCAGGATGTGCCTGAAAAAAAAATTAAGTTTGGATTGGACTAGGGCATGAGCTTAGGCAAGAATTTTTCTGCATTTTTGGTAAAGAGTTATCTTGATAAAGCACAGGATGGAGAAATAAATATTCCTTAATGCCCCAGTATGTAACCAAAAAAGTTTGATTTAAAAAAAAAATTTTGACTGGAAAAATTAAATGGAATTTATGGCTACACTTCTAAAGTGAATTATGCACGAAAATTGTCAAACTTATGGACTCAATTTACCATCCTGTCCATGAACTCGATGAACTGTAAGACTGAGGATTGTCAATCTTTCAAACTTCCACTCATTACAACCAAAAACAATTCACAAGACAATATCCGTAACTTGATATAATGAACATCTGCAGCTGAAGACACATTACCATTCTGGGGAACTGGAGATAACGTAATCATAAATCTTTCTCTGGGTTTGTAAGGTTTAAAACGCCCAAAAAAAAATGGTATCTAGGCCAAACCCTTGGCTGTGGGCTTGGTCCAAATCATTGTACCAAAAAAAACCCCTCTCTTCCTGATAGTCAATTACTATACCAAGAATGGTTTTATCCAACCATTTTGGGATATTTGATCACACCTCTTCCTGCGGGCATGTCAGGCCAAAAAAGTCAAAATAGTGTGATCTATTTTTGTACTTTTGGATGATCAAATTCTTAGACTTAACTATGAATGAGAAAAGTGCTGGTCACACTTGGTCACACCTCTTCATGAGGGTATGTCAATTCCCAGGCACATCATAAGGTAAGTCTACTAGTATATAATAGCAAGATTATTGTGGATAAAATTATATTAAATCTCTAAGATAACTAGAAGCTCTCTAAGGATAGAATTCCACAATATATGCCAACTGTTTATTCTCCTGCTGGTTAAGAGATTTGTTGACTTCATTTAAGATATTTTTTACATAAAGTAAACTAAAAATGTAATTACTGTTTTTTTACATCAATTATGTAGTTGTTATTGTAATAGAATTGAGGGAGTGGATAGAGTTGCAAAATAGTGTATATGCCCAGGTGGAAACATAACATGTTTTCATAAATTATTCTTTTTCAAAATTTATTTGTATTTATTTAACAAGAGTGATCCCACACTAAGAACTGTGGCAGATAATTACTAAAATATTTATTAAATGTAGCATTTTATACCAAGCAAAATAATTATTCAGAAAAAAATTGAGATGAGGTTAAAGTTGTGGTAACATTTAAAATTTTAGGTTTCTATACAGTAAAAGTACATAATTGTAACCACAGGATTTCCATATTATTTTTTTTAATTTTTTATCTACTGATTTCGGTCATTCCAACAGTCCAAAAAAAAATAGTTGACCACACAGTTGTAACTCTTAAACGTTACAATTGGCAAGAATATTTTCACACCCAAACATCTATATCATTATGAAAGCAAACTTTCAGTTGACTCACCAAAATGGGCCAAACCCATGCTCTCGCTGACGCCAGAAACCCTCCCCGCTGGCAGGTCTTCCGCTGTGGGACGCCTACTTTCCATACCGCAATCTATACTTCTCAAACACCGTTGAACTTAGCTGCTGACCAAGATGCTGACCATGATGGCACGAGGTACTCAATACATTGGCCACACTGAGCATGCGCTGTAATATATTCTTTCTGGGATATTTCTAGCAGAGTACATTTCAACGTGGATATGGAGTACTGAAGAAAAACGACCTTTTACCTTCTAACCTTAAGAACAAATCAAAGCTCAACGCTTAACCGCATTAACTTGGTTTCTTCCCCAATATACCTTATAAAGTTAAAAAGAAAAAAAAAGGCAGTGCTAGCTACTTACGTAGTTAAATTTTTTTTTATTTCCTCACCGCATGTGCGGGCTGGCCTGTCAGGCTCCTCACAGGGATTCAATGACAAAGCCCACTATTTGCTGGATAAATTTGCCTATTTAGTTGACAATATTACCCTTAATGTTTGTTTAACTATTGATCTGCTATGTGAACCAACTGGATGTATGGTCCACCTTGGTCCAGAACGTTTGGGGTCCATTTATCAGGGTTGCACTGTTTCTTAACACTTTTATGGTTTTATGGTTGTATCCATTGGATACAAACATATTGGAGTTCCTTCAAGTGAATTAATTCCAAAGTTAAAAGTTGATAATTACCTTTTCAAAGGGTGTGGTAATTAGGCAGTTAAAGGCTGGTATAGACTTTTGGCAAATTTCAAGGGACTTTGATCAAAATTGGTGCACTTAGTGTCAATGTGACCAGATAGGGCTCCACTAAAAGTATGGAAGAAGTGATAAAAGAGCGGACTTATCATGAGTACAGTCGTCGTTGTATTGTTTTATGATGTGAATATATGCACAATAAAGCATAACCTGTTGTTAACAAATTCTTGGTATTGAATATTTGTGGATGACCATGACGTTCAGGATGAGATGCATATGCCATAGATTTTATCAGGTGTTGTAGGAATGCCGAGGTCTCATGTAACTCCCATTAGGATGCTGTGGAAACTCATCTGGTAATTGCCGATCTGCACAATAGACAAGTTTCATAGACTAGTTTGGCAGCTCAGCACCCAGCATCTTCTATCTGGTAAAACATTTTCCATGTACAATTAAGATAAAACATGTAAAAATATCTTATCAGTTGTTGGTAGATTGGGGAACAGGAGGGTTGTTAACTAATGTGCCTGTCTATTTGCGGCACATCAAAATACAAGTTGCCAAGTTAATGACAGACTCATAGATGGAAACTTTAAATTCGTGAAAGATTAAGACTGCCACGATCTTGTTTGTTAACTCAATCACAATTTGAATCATCCCTTACATTGATAAAAGATGAAATTTGTGTGCGTTGTCTAAGTTTTGTTACACACGGGTGATAGGGAATATTCGTACAATCATCAAAATCACTTCCCCTATAAACACACACACAGAGGTAAGCAGACAAAGGTGATTTATCATTACTACTATTAATATAATTAAATTTTCTTTTTTTTCATAATCATTAAACTTACATACTAATTATATGTCAAAGAAATACTAAGTTGTCATTGCCATGTCATCACGTGGGTCAGCATCTTGCCTAGCACTTACACCCACCCCACCAGAAAATAATCACATGTATCACATACAGACACAGGTATGGGCATTAGATTGAGATATTTGCTTTATTTAAATGAATTATGGATTCATGTAGCACATACTAAACATATGAGGTTTACAATTTATGCAATTACAAGCTTCAGCTGTCATCACAAAGCACAAAATTAGAAACTTCTATTAGATATTCATGCAATTAATAAATTCCACTGTTGTTATGTTATTCAAAACATGGAATGGTGTCAGATTACATTCATGATGCACCCAACCTAACCTTCCTTGCACACGTAAATTCAATCAGCTACTAAATAAAATAGGAACTAGAAGAACAACGTAATGACCACAGTCTAAGTACTGCATTTCATGCCACCATATTAAAATTTAATGATTTCGGAATGCAACACGGACAGTTTCTTTCCAAAAGTAAAAGAACCACATATAAAGGTTTCCATCACTAATTCTAGAAATTAGAGAAGACCTCTCCTCCCAGAAAATCATTTATTTGAGACCAAAAAAAAAACAAAAGTAATTTAGTGCAAGCCAGGTGTAAACTACACTTGTGTCCATACAGCTCTTCATGGTGAAAAGAACAACAAACAGATAAACTTGACCATACCATTTATGAACAGTTACTGCTTGTCACAAAATAACATCTGGAATTGTGGTGAAACCTTTCAAACTCAGTCAGAAAGGACAGACTGTAAACAAAAACAACCCAAAAACAAAACACTTTTCCAGTACTTTAGTTCTCCCAAATTTCTGGTTGATCCTGCAATTTTTCACTTGATCCAAATGAAATTGCCATGTTTAAGTCATCGAAACATAAGAATTATGATATGAAGATGGTGATGCTTGAATAAAACAGTATGTATAACTTCAACACATGAATATTGTTCACAAGGTGATGTGTGTGATGTGGGTTTTGCCTGGAGTACATTCAGACTGCTGCATTGTCTTAAGAGAATTTGTTTTCACCAACCAATTGCTACTCTATGTCAACGTTGAGAGCTGCCATGTTGAAACACAAGATTAGACAAAAATATGTGGAAGTAGGTTAATGGCATTATGCGATAATGAACCCTGAGGTTTCAGGATGTACATGACACTGCGCCTTCTCATGCAGTGTCTGCTACTCAGCCTCCAACAATAGACAGAGAGGGAAAGAAGTTTAATGGTCTATCAGTGGTAAATTTGGTGCATGTTATGTTTGTCAGAGCAGTTCTGACCTTGGAGTTAGTGACAGTCACTGCAGGTAGCATAACTAGACATTCTCATCTGTGACGATATATAATTTGTAAACTGATCCCTGCATGTGCCTTGTAGGAGCTAGTGTGGCACATATATAGGAAGTTACAGCTGCCCATTGCCACTGGCACCATCCCCATAAGTGATATATAGTGAAGAGTCTACACAACCAAGGAGTTTTACACTTGGTGTAGCCGATAATGGGTTATGTATGTCTGTCCGTCTGTCTGTCTGTTTGTCTGTCTTTCTGTCGGTCTGTTTGTCTGTCTGTCTGTTTGTCTGTCTGTCTGTCTGTTTGTCTGTTTGTCTGTCAGTCAGTCTGTCTGTCTGTCTGTCTGTCTGTCTGTTTGTCTGTTTGTCTGTCTGTCTGTCTGTCTGTCTGTCTGACTGTCTGTCTCTCTCTTTGTGTCTGTCCATCTGTCTCTCTCTGTGTCTGTCTGTCTGCCTCTCTGTCTCTCTGTCTGTCTGTCCATCTGTCTGTCTGTCTGTCTATCTGTCTCTCTGTCTGTCTCTCTGTGTTGACTCTATTTTAGGACTCATTGAAAGATGCTTCCTTTCTCACTTGAGGCACAAGTCCTTCATCAATAACATGAAGGTACAAAGGTTGTGATGTAAATCTGTCTGCCATTTTTGTGGTCCACTCTCTCACTCTCTGTGTGAATTGCAGTACAGAGGGAACTGTTGTAAGAGAGGAAGAGAGAGAAATGTTGTTGTGGCCAGTTTGGGGCCCCAGGCCCAAAAAACAGCTGAGGCAAAGCATTGTTGTTTCTCCTGTAATAACAAGGTAGAACTGTTAGTTTTCTGATAAAAATATGGTGGAACATTTCTCTGCGTTTATTGTAATTAGCTGACCATTTACAGATTCACCTGTGAGGTTGACAATATTGTGGTGTATAGAGCAGGTAATTCACCTGTTTGCAGTGCTTGTAAAGTTGGCTATTCATTTTTTATTTTTCTAAATGTATGCTCTATTGGGGGACACACTGGACCAATACCACACTAGGTTGAGGCATGTTGAAGTTGGTGGAAAATAACATATGCAGGTGATGTGGAGCGGGTTCAGCACTATGCTAGTATGGACGCTAGAAAATGTTAGGGACCAGGAGTTACTGGAGACCTGTTTCAAGTGTGGACAGGGCTTCAGACATGAATAATGAATGTGCTTTTTTACCTCTCCTTGCTTCTTTTTCATCTGTTTAATATTTTAATTTATTTCATTTATTTATTTATATATAGCCAGTCTATTCTTATTAATTATTTTTCACTCCCTTCCTTTTATTTCTTTCTCTCTTTATTGTGTATTTGCTTTCTCTTCCTCATCCTCTCATTCTTTTCCCTTCTACTCAGACCAAGAAATATCGTAACGATGCTTATGACTGGAAAACCCGAAAGACTTTGAGCTCTGTGCGGGAGGATGTTCAGAAGCTGAAAGTCGGGTGGCACCAGGTAAAGTTTGTTCTACCATAACCCCTTGAGCAGCACAAGTGCAATTCACTAAGGCAGGACTCAACCCTATGTGCTTACCATAACTAAGGGTGAACTCTACCCTATATGCTCACCATCACAAAGGGTGGACTCTACCCTATGTGTTCACCTTCACTAATGGTGGACTCCACCCTATGTGCTCACCATCACTAAGGGTGGACTCCACCCTATGTGCTCACCATCACTAAGGGTGGACTCCACCCTATGTGCTCACCATCACTAAGGGTGCACTCCACCCTATGTGCTCACCATCACTAAGGGTGGACTCCACCCTATGTGTTCACCATCACTAAGGGTGGGCTCCATCCTATATGCTCACCATCATGGTGGGCAAATATTTGTCTTTAGGAGGAGGTTAATTAATACTGTTTCTTATTATAGATAGGTTTGAATATTACCTGTTTATTATTGGCACTGTTTAATATTGATTATTTATTATTGTTAATTTTTTTAAATATCATCTGTTTATTGATGCCTATCGTATTTATAATGGGGATATATTGGTGTTTTATAAAGGGATTTAATACTGGCATTTTATAATAGGGATTTAATATTGGTATTTTATAATAGGGATTTCATATTTGCATTTTAAAATAGGGATTTTAATATTGGCATTTTATAATAGAGATTTAATATTTGTATTTTATAGTAGGGATTTAATATTGGTTGTTTATTATAGGGAAAATTGAAATGTTTGGTGTATATGCCTTAACCACAATAATATCTAATTGGGTTTGCTGTTGTAGCGATCATAGTCATCTGCATGTCAGATGAGAAATCAGATCGACACTCTCCTTGAGTATTTTCACTACATATTATGTCTGAAAACGTTCAAGTTTGTCTTCCATCTTTTTCTCCAGCTATTATACGGTTGCTATGCTCACTCTGCCTCAAATCCAAATTTCCATCGGAGAACTTACTGGCCCATACAGGTATGGTCATGCATGCAGCATGTTGCCATGAGTGACCGACTGAACATAGTTTTGGTTCATAAAAAATATTCTATAAGTTAAAAATAACTACATCTTATTTTCTTTTGAATATACCCCATATAGAATCCTAATCTGATTATGGTGCACTATTTGGATTCAGATGAGTATATAAGTTCAGCTACTCTCAAAAATCAGGTAGAGTACAGCCATGCTAAAGGCTACAGTATGCAAATGTATAATACTGTTCACTCTTCTTATTCAGATCAGGGGGATTACGTGGGTGTGTGTGTGTGTATGGGTGTGTGAGAGTGTGCATGTTTGGGAGGTGTGTGTGTGGGTAAGTGTATGTGTATGGGTGGGTAGATGTGATGGTGTCAGTGTGTGTGTGTGTACATGCTGTTGGATTGCAGAAATGACTGGTCTACTATTCTTACCTCCACTCATATCTAACTTCCTCCACAGAACTTTAACCCTAGCCTTGACCCCACACTGACCCCTACTGATTGGTCCATGCTGACAATCAGTGACTGCAACCACTGCTCTCTCCTTGACATGATCAAAGAGGCAGCCATCACCATGACTCTGCTCTCCCAACTCTCACAGGCTCTTGGTGCCTACCTCTGTTCTGGCTCCTCACTGGAGGATATCCTGGTCGCTAACAACACCGGCTTTCCGCTTGACATGTTTGAAGACTGTCGTTCAAAGAAACCAAAAAGTGTGGCCAAGAAAGAGCATGTATCGGTCATGCACATGAACGGCTTTGTTGGAGAGGACTTGAGCATGAAGTCACCTCCAACCAACTCTCCTGCAAGTGCCACAGCTCTCGGAGGAGGAGGACAGTGTTTGAGTTCACAAGAAGCTCTGAAGGTCTTGATAGGTTGCCATGGCAAAGATTTCCACAGTTCCATCCTGCCATTCCCATCCTCTGGCCAACGACTGCTACTTCCTCGCCCTTCAAAGAGTGACACAGCAACCAATGGCACTCCATGTCATACTGCACTCTATCCTTCATCCACTTCCACCCTCCCCTCAACCTCTGTGACCTCCTCTTCCTCTTTTGCTCTGGGTCGTGGTGCGGCTGCCTTTTCACAGCATCCATGTTTTCTTGGGAAGAAGACCAAAGCCCAACAAAGGACGTCCAGAAATGGGATACAGGACAGTTGCCATGTGAACATGCTGGACAAGTTACGGCAAATAATGAACAATCTGATTCCACCTTCAGACCATGTGTCTTCGAACAGTGGATATAGCAGCTATGTTGTTGAAGACGGTCCACGTGGGAGTACATCTGCTATCACTTGTCAGGCTCAAACAAAGGTTAGCTCAGTTCAACCACCATTTCTCCCCCTTCTTAACTCTCCCCCAGCCTTCATCCTTCTTCTGGCTCACTGGGTAACTCTACTATTGATGAGCTCTCCATGTTATCAGAGTCAATTATAAAAGTGGATTCTAATTGCAGCTCGGCCAATTCTCATTATCAGCCAAACCTGGGAAGTTTGATGAATGGCAGATATGCATCCACCAGGAGTGTGCCGTATGATCCCACAGAGAGTTCACAAGGGCAGAGCTCCTTTCTACCCTCCCTGGATCTCTCACTCGCCGAGCACCTGAGTTCTGTGGGGCACTCACACGAGTGGTTGAAGCCTGCATTTTTTGATGATGCTGATGATTCCCTCCCAGAGGACCCACTTCTGTGGCCCTTCCTAATTGATGATGATGCTTTAGTTGCTGGCAACATGGAGCACTTATTGATGGAACCATCCATGGCATCATCTCTGTGTGGCCAACACGGACATGATGGAAGCTCTCTGAGAGACACTGCCACTCTAGATGAGAGCATAGGAAACCAACCTCAACCAAATGGCACTTCCTTAATGGACACTTACAATGTTGACCCTTCCAGCTTTAACCTCGGTCTCGACACTGACTACTGGCTGCAGTTTCTGCAGCGGGAGGAGCAAGGTGGACTTCTGACTGCATCCACCCATAGCAACACCACTGGGCCCACTTACTCAGACCTACCAAGTGAGGGATTTAGCACCACTGAACATTGGCCCTCAGGGAATATGGATTGGCTGGAATGCAGTGATCAAGAAGGACCAGTTAGCGGATCTGCACTGAGCACTGGGTTACAGCAAGGCTTTGATCACCATCTGTCATCCTCTAATTCCTTTGTTTGTGCTCTCTCCCTTCCTCCGCCCATCTCATACATGGATGTCACCACCCACCATGGGTGGAGCGACCAATGGCAGAGGAACAATGGTAGTGCAGGACCCAGTACAGACTCATATGAGTCCTCCACACAGACACCCACATCATCGTCGGATATGCTGTTGCTATTGTTGTTACTGTTGTTATTGTTGCTACTGTTATTATTGTTTGTATGTTCTTATTGTGAGGAGTCCTTTCTTTCTTCTGGTACTGTACCCATCACTACATTGATCATGTTTTATGGTTTAAGAATTTGGAGCAGGAGGGAGAAAATAGAGTATGTTTAAAATATCAAACAATTATATTGGATTGACCAATTTAAATAAAGAGAAAAAGACCACACCCATGAAGCCCACAAGTGACCAATAGGAATAAGGAACTAAAATTGATGTAAGAATGCATGTGCATGCATTTCAGTATGTCTATGCCAATTTGAACTGTGATGACCATTTCCCTATTGCTCTGTAGTTGAGTTACTTGTGATGTCCAATTGGTATCCCCTCCCCATTTATATTTCTGCAGCTACTAACAGTGGCATGGTAACATGCACCAGAGTACAGACTCAACCCATCACTCAACAGCAGCAACAGCAACACTCATCCAAATGGACATCAACATCACTTCCTTCCTGTGGGACTCTCAACTCTGTCCAGAACCTCACCCCATCAGCCATCATTCCTCAGCCATCGACATCTCCCCACCATGGCAATCAATCGCTGAGTAACATGTTAAATATATTATGGGTAATACATGATATCTAAGTATTGAGCGAAAGTTTGTCTCTATGTATGTCCTTGAATAACCACTGAACCCCTTATGGATTTAGATTAACTTTGCAGGCATGATCCTTCTATGTCTGGCTGGGTTTTTCACCCACAAGAATTTTTAAAGTGACAGCCTTGATGGGAAAAAAAAAAGTTAAAATTTTCAGTACCTAAAAAGAAGGCCTACCAAAATGATGGCCCAATGGTTCAGGCACAGGTCTATTAAGTGGAAACTTCAGGGTTCTAATCCATGGCTTGGTTGTTATTTCACCACTACTCTTTTCTTTTTGTCACTCAGTTTTTTTTTTCTCTTCTTTTCTTCTTCCACCCACCCCCACCCATTTTTTTCCCCTTTCCTTCTATCCCACACCTTTGCTATGGCCAAGAAGTAGTATTAGGTGGAAGAAAACTTGAGAAAAAGCCATTATGAACAGTTACTGAATTGTATAACTCATAAGTTTATAAGCTCACTAATGTGCTTTGCATGTTCCACCCTCAACATTAGGAATAGGCACCTATGGGAAATGATCATATTTGCAAATGCTTTCCCCTGGAACAGTGTCTTACAAATTACCTAACCAAACTTTTTTTTAAAGCTATAATTAAATGATTATAGTTTCATAAATCTTGAACTTATGTGTGGTCATATATGGAAAGGCGTGATCCATCATTGTCTTATTATTGAGAAATATATTCTCCTTGTGTTGCTGATCTTGTGAAAGTCACCTCCTGTTGCTCCAGAATTTCAATAACTTTAATAGCATTTAATAAAGAGAATTTATTGGGTTTTAGCAACCAGCTAATAACTTTCAATGAGGCAGACAGTCCCGTTGCAGAGAAAGCAGTACAATAAGAAGGCTGGAGTGGTCGATTAAAGGAAGGTAGCAGGGTGGCAGCGTATATGCCCCAAGAGGCTGTATGTTCCCCAGGTCTTGAACAACACTTGGATTTGTAGGTGCTAGTATAGTCAATCCCAGAGTCAAATGGTTTAGGAATGCCAAGTTTCATGTGTCTAGGTGTAAGAATCTGAGTTTTTGATCACAATCGTGTTATTCTTGGAAGCTTTGGTTTTATCCCTGTTACTGCTGGGATGAATCTAGAATTTTAGAAAGGGGAAGGAGGGGGCCGCCCCTACATGTGCCTAATAATGGTCAACTCTTTCTTAGGGACCACATGCTAAATTACAGCCTCATTTGTCTTCTAATTAGTATTTGGCAATCTAAGCTACCTCATATAAGTGTGGCTATGACAGATCTACACCCATTGACACATCCATAGATGGCTAATAACGCTCATCCAATTACATGAAACTTACACACAAAATTCAACCCGATTAGTCCTCCAATTGGTTATAGGCAGTCAAAACAACTTTCTGTAAATGTGTCTATGATAATACCATGCACATAGGTAGCTAATAACAGCAACCTGGTTAGTTCTTCACATGTCAACAGGGCTTATGCTCTATATGACTGATTGCAACAAACAAAAGCACTTGAATAGTACTCACACAACCATGTGTTACCCTTGTATTAAATTCTGGCAAACATGTATATCTCATAATACATGCATGCATGCACACACACACACACATACACACAAGGGAAACGGAAGAAAAAATATTGAAGGGAGAAAAAAGATGCAAAAAAGATATATAAAGAAATGAGCAGTCCACACCTAGACCTGTGGCAAATAATTACTATAATATTAATTAAACTTTTTTTAGGTAGATGTCTGCATATCTTTTGTTCTTGTTACGTTTGTAAGAAACATTCAACAGATAAACAGGAACATTTCTAGTGACATGACTTAATTTTTCAATACAAATTGAATGTATAACAAATCCATGGATGGGGTTCGGTTTGGATGTAACAGCTATAGTTATATTGATGTTCACAAAGGCAAAAATAAAACAGAGTTACAATGTTCAAATAACAAATATCATAACATAGATACAATGCTAAAACAAATAGCATGAAAGTAGGATTCCTTTCACAACAAAGGATTCATCAACTCATGCAAAGAATCATCCATTGCTAAACTAAAAAATACTCTCAATGTTACAGGCATCGATTGCAAGGTTCAAGTGAGGTGAGGGCTGGAGTTAGGGCTAGCATTTAAAGACAAATACATACGATAAGATTGAAGTGGCACAAGTATTTCCTTCATCATCAGTATCTTCTAGAAGTTGCACTAGGAAGTTTAAAAAATAGTGTAATTCTTCAAAGCTTCACTTCATTTGCTGTAATTCACACAGTATACTTCCCCCAAAACAA
The DNA here is from genome assembly GCA_963969325.1 of Lycopodina hypogea. NCBI lineage: Eukaryota > Metazoa > Porifera > Demospongiae > Poecilosclerida > Cladorhizidae > Lycopodina > Lycopodina hypogea. Next base: position 1,989,741 of record OZ017789.1, read on the forward strand.
TTTTGGTATTAATTTATTTGTAACACAAAATCAGAAGAAAGCATCAGAACTTGATAAGAAAAATTAATCCAAATTAACCCAAAGGAGAAGAAAAAGATATTTTTACTGCTTTTTTTAACCCATGCAGGATTGATAGTTGTCAAAAGAAACAACTGCTGGATAGTATAATAGTGGAGGAACCTGTCACTATTAACTTCACAATAATACATATTGAAGGTACAATACATTCTTATTTTATATATACACTACCATTCTTATTGGATAATTAAATGGTGTAAAAATTATCATAAAAAGTTATCATAAATATAACATGGAAAATACAGACATGTCTTCCATAAGACATATCCACCTGTAATGTATGACCTCCCATAATACATCCCTCCCATATGAAATTTCATCTCATAAAACATGTCCTTCCATAGTACATGTTGTTACATAGCCATGTCGTTCTGTGAGACATGTCTTCCCATAAGATATATCATTCCCTAAGATCTATACTCCCTTAAGCACCTGGTTTGAATTAGTGGCATGTGGGGGGGGGGGGGTGTGATGCTGGCCATCGCCAAACAAATTGGCATGCTTTGGAGCCAAAACAGTAAATTGGTTATGTGACAGTGCATTGAACTAAATCAATAAATGTAAATGTTAATTGGAATACTATTGTTATTGGTTTTCCTGAATAGAACAGAAATATATTTGTGTTAATGTTAATGTGGTATTTTAATTATTTGAGGTATGATTTATAGTGTTGCTAGCTGTCTGAATAGAACATTAATGCTGTTATTAGTTAGCTTTAGTTGAACATTGTAATGTTATTTGTTTGTTTGATTAGTGTGTGTGTGTGTGTGTGTGTGTGTGTGTGTGTGTGTGTGTGAAACAGTGACAGATAGCATGAGTATTTCTGTACATAATATTTTGTCAGTATAACTAGATTTAATATTTGTAATCTGATAGTTACAGTGGATCAAGTCATCCTCCACGTAAACCAAATATTCGTAATGTTGAATTAATAAAAAATACTTCTGATCATGATTTAAAGCAGTGCATTTATTTTACTGCTGGGAATTCTTTGCCCTTTTCTTTACCCCACATTTCTTGTACTCTTTATTCCTTCATTTTGTGCCTCCTCTCATTTTTCCCTAGTTTTCTTATTTTCCTTCATATCTGCTTACTTACGTGCAACACCTATATCTTAGCTCAACTTGCTGCTACTTTTTTTTCTTTGTTTTTCAAGTCTAATTGATTATTTGAATTCATATATACTAAAACTGTATGCAATATATCTGTTCACACTTGCAGCTGCTTCTTATATATATTTTAAGAGCCTGTGTCAGGAGCAGTCGCTCAAGAGAAAGGGCGCACACGATCAGATCAGATCAGATCAGATCAGATCAGATCAGATCAAATCTGAGAAAAACTCATTGAAGACATATAGTGAGGATTGTTAGGATGAGTGATGGATGAGTGATGGATGTGTGCTGGCTGGTTTTCTCTGTGTGGCCTGTGGTGATCATGGGTGACTGATTTATAATTATTTGTCTTGGCATTATTGAGTTGTGAAAGCTAGGGCTGGTTGTTATCAATGGTGTTTGTTATCAATGGTGGTTATCAGTGTTCAATGGACTATCAATCCATTGTGTTGGATTTTTTTTAGTATTCTTAGTAACCTGTTAGATGTTTATGTAATATTTTTGACATACATCTTAATAATGTAACAGCATAAAGACACAAACCATAATGTGTATATATAACTAATAATTATTTTTTGGTACACAGAATACTGGTGTAGGTTTGCATAGAATAGATATTTTAAGGAATGCATTGGGCCATACAGGTTTGGGCAATTTTTTTTCCAGGTTCAAAATATGTTGGTTATATGGAATACAACTTACTTTTTTCAACTGGAGATTACTTTTGGAGCACTAATATTTTTCTGTTTTGTAGAGTGTCTTGTTGTCACCAATATCTCAATAGTCTGTTGCCATTTTTTTTCCTATTTGATATATTTATTCACATTTTTTTTTTTTGTTTGAAAGGAATGATTTTTAAAAAATTTATTTATTTTGGGGAGGGGGGGGGAGGGGGAGAAGAAGTTGCTATATATTAATGGTTGCAATTCTACTTATTGTTTCATGATGGCTACAAAATGGCAAAGATTGAAGAACTCACCATATCATGAATTTCATGGTTCTTGGACATCCAAGTTAATGCACTGAGTCCAAATATGGCCTCAGGTTTGACTAACTTGATTCCATTCAAAAGAATTTTAGATTTAGAACCCCATTTAAAAAAAATTATATATATGTATATATATATGTATATATATGTATGTATATATGTATGTATATATGCATGTATATATATGTATATATGCATATATGTATATATATATGTATATATACTAGCTGGTATACAAGTGAAAAAATTTTTTTTCTTTAAAATAGAAAAGGTAAGTAGGCACAATCTCTCAGCAAAAAGTGCAGAAACAAGAAATCTGTGGCGATGTGTATCACAAAATTCCCTACTTTACTGATTCCTGTGAACTTAGAGTTCTACACAGATAGTGTGACAATCTGTTTCAAAATTTCTTTGAACTTAGAATAATTATCCTACATGTGCTAGCTACAAGCAAGTAGAAAAAGTGGCAATCTTTCAAGAATTACATTTTACACATTACATGGAAATGTGGACTCAGTAAAGTAAGGAATTTTGTAACATACATTGTCACAGAACTCTTATTTCTGCACTTTTTACTGACACAATTCTCCTTAGCGTCTTTTTAAAAAATTTTTTTTAAGAAATATCTTTTGCTTTCACTTGCTTCTTTTATTTTTTGCACACTGTCATATAGCTAGCTATAGTACCAGATTTTCATTTGGAATACATCTAATTGGTATCCACAAGTGCGCACATATTTTTTATTTTCACTTATCAAATATAATGTCAGTACAAAATATGCACATATATGAATTAGTTGTGTCATAATGGTGATTTCAACTAAGCACAGCAGCTATTACTCTGAGATATACTTCGGTAGTTTGTTAGTATGGCGAAGCAAATGAAGAGGTTGTGGACCTAGTTCATAGAAGTAGAATGCTGTTAGTATAACTAATTCATGATTTGCTGCAGCCAGAAGGTTCTAACCCTGGAACAGAGAATAATAATAAGAAGAAAGATGAAAAACATTTGGTGATTTGGATGAGTCTTAGTTCGCTACCTTAGCGATAGATTTAGAGGACAGAAACAAAATAGTAGTTGTGTTGCAGCTTATATGGACAGCACGTAAGTTTTGTAGCCTAGGTTTGAGCCATATCAAAGATTGTGAAGCTTTCATGTTGAATTAGTAATGAGGCCACCATTTTTTTGGCGATCATCCCTACTACCGTACTCCCTGATAATAGCAGACATCTCCCTGGCTGTTTATATATACTAACAGACAACCACCTGTGTGCATGTATATATATAGTAGCAGACGTCTTCCTTGGTGTGTATGTATTTATACTTGCATACATCTCCTGATATGTGTATAGCAGACATCCCCCTTGGTGTGTATATATACATATACTAGTAGTAGTACCTCTTTGTGTGCGTATGTATGTATGTATGTATGTATGTATGTATGTATGTATGTATGTATGTATGTATGTATGTATGTATGTATGTATGTATGTATGTATGTATGTATGTATGTATGTATGTATGTATGTATGTATGTATGTATGTGTGTATGTATGTATGTATGTATGTATGTATGTATGTATGTATGTATGTATGTATCATCCTATCATCCATCATTCTAGTATGTGGGCTATGCATTTGTTAAAGTTAAAATGATGTCATTAGTAAAAAGAGGATGTATGTGTTTATGTATGTGTGTGTTTTTGTGTGTGTACGTGTGTGTGTGTGTGTGCATGTGCGCATTTGTGTGTGTATGTACATGTGTGTGTGTATGTACATGCGTGTGTGTGTGTACATGCGTGTGTGTGCACAGTGTATTTAATTGTGCACATGTTTAATTTGAAGAGTTGACAGATAGCATTGTAACATACTGTAGTGTAAAGACAACATCATCTGTAATGCTGCTCCAATCTCCCCCAACATTTGGCCATTATGGAGGAGAGGAAGAACAAGTCAATGTTGGCCTTATTAGTGGAGATGCAGATGAAGATGCTAGACATCAAGTTAAAGCACTTTGAGGACTAGGAGGCCATCATGAATAGAGGACTGGAGTCTGTAAGTGCCCCATTGTGAGTGTGTCCCAGCAGCCGTCAGGGCAACACAACAGGCTAACCCATCCACGCTCATGTTATGTACTCTGTCTTGAAGGTACCTGATGGTGTGATTGGGAATGCACACATAACGTGAGATGTGAAGAGTCAAAATTCTGAATGGCCTGATTCTCCATCATTGTTGTGGAGGTATCAGATTGGTTGCCAGGGATGGTGCCTCAGCAATCCTCAGACATCAAACTGAACTGACAGAACATCTATATAGTGTTGGACATTGTATTATAATTTAATTTTCACCATCATCTTGTGAGACACATAAGTCTCTGTAACCTCAAGTCTTCACCTGCACTGTACTGTACTAGATTGTACTGTATTATATTCTATTGTATGCTCTGTGCATAGTATTCTCAATTAATTCAAGAATACATGTTCTGTAAGAAGGATGGGTACCTTAGGTTAGTGATTCTTTAACTTGTGTTAGTATGTCCTCAGTGAGGTGTTGAGGCCTGGGGGCATGGAAGGGAGTGAGCATCAGACCTGTCAGGGTAAATGTGTCTGTGGGTGGAGGGAATTTCACTAACAGTGTCAATTGTGGGGATTGTCCCTCTGCTGCTCTGCAAGATGATGCCGCCTTCTCTGGCAACACCTATTATGACTGACCATATATCAACCCCTCTAAACGAAAACCACCAGTTCGAGTAATTACTGATATAATAAATCTCTAGGTTTATGAGCCATATCTTTTCTACCCTCCTCCACTTGACTCCGCATGCAGGGGGCAACTAATTTTCCTGAAGCTTCTTACCAGGTGATTTGCATAACTTAGCTATATGTCCCCTCTTACTACAGTTCCAGCATATGATCCCTCTGTAGGTAGGAGTATTCAATTCATTCTCCTTCCAACTTTGCCTGGCTCCACCATTTTCTTGGCATCCTCTTCTGGTGAGCTGTTTACCAATACTGGCTGACCTCCCTACTTCAAGCTTTTCTAGCCTCTTAATTATTTTCTCCACCAATGTAACTAACTTATGATTAGATACACTTACAGCTCCAACTTATCCATTATCTGTGCTCTCCTCTTCCATAACACTGGAGATAACTGCCTTGTGACTCAGATAGGATTCCAACTCAAGAGTTGCAGCTATAGCAGCATCGAGATTAGCAGGTGTCCTCTGCTTCACTCCAAACGCCACTTGAGGGTTGTCCAGGAGTCCTAGGTAGGCATTGAGGGTAAGTGTCTCCCTTGCATTATTGTCCAGGTCAGGGTATGCCTTGTCTGAATACAGGGAGGTCTTCTGCCAGATCTGCCCAGCTCTCAGCTTTTTTCTTCCTAGGGTTTGTAGCTCTGCCTGGTATCTGATCTTCAGACTGGAAGGCTCAAATCTCTCCTTTAGAGCAGCTAAAGCTAATTCTAGACTAGCCTGGGTTTCAGTTGTTAGATGTTGGAACGCTGACTGTGCTCTGACCAGTGAGTCGCACCTTGAGCCACTTCAATTGTGTCTCCTTGTTCCAGTCATTAACTGCCACTACATTCTGGAAGTGGTATTGCCACTGACTCAAGCTCCCCACCCCACTGTAAGCGTCTGGAACCACGAGTGGTCTAGCTGCCATTCTGCTCAATATAGTTATAATCTTGACGACTATACCAATGTGGAAAAGATCAACTTTGAGAGTTTAGGTAGAAGTTCAATTTTCTCTTTCAGAATATACAAGACACAAGAAATCATCAAGGCTCTTTATATAAAAATCAGATGACAAGCGAATATTCTAGAAGGATGGCACTAATCAAACAAACAAATAACATTACAATGTTCAACTAAGGCTAACTTATAACAGCATTAATGTTCTATTCAGACAGCTAGCAACAATATAAATCATACCTCAAATAATTAAAATACCACATTAACATTAACACATTAACATTAATATATTACTGTTCTATTCAGAAAAACCAATAACAATTAACATTTAAATTTATTAATATAGTTCAATGCACTCTCACAATATTGATTGCATTAGAACCTTATCCTATCACCTTAGATCTACGCTGTCTCTTTGATGAAATCGTTTTAGAGAAACTTGATTAGCATTCAGTAAAACATTACCTTAGATCTATGATAGCTCTTCGATTAAATTCCTTGAAGGAAACTTGTTTAGTATTCAGAAATATCAATGTCATTGCATTTCTCAAGGAAGAGCTAATTATCAATATTTTACCTGTCACAAAATCTGATCATTAAGGCCAATATATATATGTATAATTTTTTAAGTTTTTGATAGAGTATCCATTGTATCTATATTCTCATTTTATGCAATATAATAACATGAATTTGTTTCCAGTGTTAAGAATTCTGTAGCTTCCACAGTGGACTCCTACTGAGTCCCTAAAGTTAGCAAGGACAGCATCTTCTAGTACTCTTTAATATATTTTCGTTGTGCCTTCACAGTTGCAGAGGCTGTTTCGAATAGTCCATTATCCTTATGATTGCTCTTCCGAAATAATTAATCTCTATGTTATAGGCTAAACATGTTGGGTTGAGGGACACATTTCTAGAAGACATTTGATAAGCTGTACTGGTAAACTTAGATCACATTAGAGGCTATTTTAAACTCACTCCCCTAATTGGTCCTACTTGAAAAAGATGCTGAAGATGGTCAAGAAAATGAAACTAGTGGTGAAATGTAGGCTTGAAATTGGGATACAGAGACCCAAATAAAGGAACATGGGATGCTGGCATGCCTTAAAACATTTCAAATCTTAGCAACCTTCTGTTATGTTAAGAATGTCCTAAAAGTATTGATGCCTCCTTCAACCAAGCTGCAGAGGAGGAATAATGACATTCATTTCTTGTACTGCGTACTTGATAAAGTTATGGTGAGATTAGAGTTAATCAAAACATTTGTAGGTGAAGAGCTAACAAGTTTATTTGAAGAACAGATCGTATAGAAATGAGGTTTGTGATGTATGCCTGCACACCATCTGTGACAGGAAACAGACATTTTCAGTATCACAATATTACAGTAATAATACTCGAGGAAAAATATCAAAAGAATACTTCCATCCCATTTTTAGATAACCTGAGAAAGCATATGCATCCATGATTCATAAAGAAAGACTGTGTAGGAAGTTCGCTTCATATTCTCTTCCAGGTTAATATTCTCAAGTTGAAATTTGTCCTGAAGGCACTGACATTAAAGCTGAAGTGATAGGAATCAGACATGGCTGCTGTATTATTCAACCAGGCCATATTAAATGAGTGCATTGCTTATCAGGAGAACTGTCTATCAGCCACCTAGTTCGCCTGCTTGGTGGCATGCAAATGCTGATATGGACCAATTTGCCAACATAATTTTTACTTGCTAACATTGGCAGCACACTTAATCAAAGTGCACACACTGACAGATCATTTAGTTCTTCCAGGGAAACCATGACATCTTGAAAGCAAACTGTCCCAACATCGGGTTTCTGGCATTGCTCTCATGCAAATGTCACAACCCCTGAGCCATCAACACCCAATATTTTCCAAGTACCTTGAATTTGCTTTTAACAGAGTTAAAGAAAAATTTGTGCCATGTATAAAGTACATAATGTCCAAAACTTCTCCTACCTTCAACAAATCATATTTTTCTACATTTAATATGGAAACTGCTTCATACAATAATCAACAATGATAAAATTTGCCCCTTAAAACCAGCAACACTGATAAAAATAGCATATATGATATAACATATAACAATCAATAAATACTTAAATTTATTCTTGACAAGACGACTATAAGGTTCCCATGGTTTCTTTTCGCTTGACTCCATCATATACATTAATTACAATATTGACATCAAAACATGTATGCCGAGAGTATATTGAGGTTCGGACGGAAAGGTATATCTTTAACTTATGCATTTTGTGGCATTAAGAATGCTTAAATTCACTATAATTTTACCTTTTGATACAAAATACTCACAAACATTGAGTTTCTAAGCCAATATCTGTTAGTTATTTAAACACAAAAATTTTCTCAGGAATGCCAAAAAATTATTGGGGATGGACAAAGGATAAATCCAAATTAGTCACAAAAACTACAACACATATGTACATCACATCATATAAAACATCGAGTTAAAAAACAACAACAAACAACTACGATAAAGTCATATGTGTGATGGTATGAGAAAGCATGTGACCACACAAAAATACAATTTCAAGAAGACACAAATAAACACAAACATATTTATTCAGTTGAAGAAATTTCTTATGTATTCAGCCAATACTTAAGTCAAGCCAACAAACAAATAAATATAAATTGAGGATTCTAGAAGGATAGATTAAAGTGCAACTCGTTACTATTCATGCACTGCAATGTATATGTAAATGATATGGCACATCGGTTTGATCAAGACTTTCTATGTAGGTGGATGAAATTTTATTTTATTTGAACTATGTATTTATTTCTCACCAGCATTGACAATCCACACGTCACCATGTCTCTTGTCCCCCATACATCCATACACTAACAATTTGTATACAATGGTAACTAACTTGTGACTCTCCCTTGGACAGGGGACAGGACCTTTTATATTGGCATATTCCACTGAAGGTAACTTTTTTCAGATAGGTCTAATGTAAAGACATCATTCAAGTGCCTGATGGCATAAATACATGTTGTGTCAGTAACAAAATATCTTCTGCTAGGAACATAGTAGCGATGTAAATCATATGCTTCATCAAATAATCATATTCTTAAGTTATTGAGTGATTGTTATTTGGAAATTATGGAAAGAATATAAGAACATTTTTTGTGGGATTGTGATAGTCATACTGGAGAATGTACAAATTGTTCAGTGTGTATAGAAGGGACTGAATTATTTCAGCTGTAAGTTGAGGACTGAGGGAGTACTAAAGAGTGTGTGAGACAGTTGAAACTGAATCTGTGTGTTGTGGATTTGTTATTATGGAGGCTCAAGTAATGGAAGGAAAAAAAAAACCCAATCATTAGTTGTTCACTGCAGTTTCTAAGGTTAAGAGATTAAAATCATTATGGCTTACCACAGCCTCTTAAGGTTAAGAGGAAGAGTGTGTGGAAGCCAAGTTGTGTTCTAGATAAGGTGAGGTCAACCAGAGTTCATTGCCTTGAGTGGCTAATTTCTTAGCTAGCCCACTCAGTAAATATCCATGCAATTATGATGATAATGAATAAGAAATAGACGTACCATCTGTCTGAGCATGCTCAGCACCAACATCATCAGTTGCCACAGGGCAGTGAATATGCTCTCCTCTCCTGCATAAAGAGTAATGTCACCATATTGTCATTTAACATACCATTAAGTGGAACCTTCCACATGTTCTGGCCTTGAGGTGAAGCAGGTGGCAATACACTAACTGTAAACAATAGAATTAATTCATAATATTTAGCATTACTGAATTCCTTTCCTTGAGCTCTCCTCAGAGTCACCCTCCACTGCTGTGCCACAACTCCTGGGGGAGTGGATGTTGTCTGATTGGGTAGGTGCCCCTCCACTAGCCAATACTAAAGCAGGAGGGGAGGCTGCCCTTGACCCCAATATGGTGTCCAGTTCCTCACAGAAGGGACAGGTCATCCTACTTGTGCCACTTGTACAGTTGTTATCCTTCACCTGGCATAGGCACAGTAACAGGTGTGAGTTTTATTTAGCTATATGGTAGTCTTACTTTCCTATACCTTTGAGTGAGATTCTTTTATTTTTACCCCACATTGCTTCCAGGACCAAGCCTTTACAGAATCCCTAGAACCGGCTACATATATACTTCTATTTCTACAGACCCATCCAGCTCTCTCTCTCTCTCTGCACATTGGTATGCCCCCAAACACTTATTAGTAATATCATTTCCTGGAAGCTCCAGATGGCACTCATGCTGCAAGGAATGTGTTTTAATTTAAAAAGCACACCACACTTTAAGAAAACACTACAAAGTTTAGCTCCAACAGGATCAAACTACCTATCCAGTGGATTTGAGATATACAAATTAATTTGTATTGATTTAATTCGAATTTGGTGTGGACATATGCAATGCGAATTCAATTCCAATTAATTCACATTCCACCTGTAGTGTGGACAGGGCTTTAGAGTCACCACAACTATACACCACTGAGAGAAAATTATTAGATGTGCTTGGTTGGTCTGGTGGATCATGGAATAGATTGGCTTTTTAAAAAATACATAAAATTTAATTAATTAGGTAAATAAAACAGGTTAATCATTAAGAGTTAATTTAATCCCTTGAATAAAATCAATTATAACTTGAAATATAGCATCCAGTGCCTCTAAAATAGTCAGTCTGGGCATAAACATTTTCACCTACAAGGATAGTACTGGGTCTCTACCTCAAGAATAACTCATGAGGTATATAATCTTCAACATGATTGAGTTTGCCAGGAATTAATGATGATGTTATGAGGATCTCCGGTTAGTAGCTGACATCAAGGATGAGGTCAGAAACCAACTGAGCATCACAACAATGGAGGCCACTGTAAAGCTTCCCATGTTCCATGCAGCTCTGGTCCAATGCTGCAATGATCTCAAAGTCACAGATAACATGTTGGGACTCCATCAATGCAGAGCTAGAGATGTGTGGTTGCCAACAGCCACTTCTAGCTGAGTCTGGAGGTCTGGCTCTTTGAAAGAAGACGACCATTTCTAACAATATTAACTCTGTACAGACACAGATTTCTATACAATCTAACCTTAAATTATATGGTGCAACTAGCAGATATACCTGTACTTGCCTGGGATTTAATGTGTCAGAGAGATGGAACAGATGGACTGTGTATGTATTTCTGTGAGTGCTTTTGGTTACTGAAACCTTATGCAGCATGAGTCCCTTTACCATGGCAAGGTAGCACTCTTTAAAGGGGTGGAACATTGCCCCATCTTGAAGCCCATTTGTAGCTAGCAACCCTTATTATTGTTTCACCATTTTGGCCTCAAGCATCACACAGACACATACACCTCTCACTGCAGAAGGTGAATTAAGAAGCCAGACATTTTTTCATCTTCTATGTCAAAGCCTCTCTACAAGATATTAAGTGTCTTACCCCGTCTCACCAAGATATGGAGGAGGTTGGCATTGCCCACTCAGGAACTGGCAGCATAGAGCTAGCCATGGGAAAGACTTGGTGAGTCTAGATTGACTCCCACTGCGTGCATGGTGTGTCCCTGTGTCTTGTTGATGGACATGGCAAAGCACAGGTGAAGTGGGAACTTTAGTCAACAAAATTTAAAGGGTGTGTCAGATGGAATAAGGGATATCCACAGTATAAAACATGGGCTCCCTTCCCTAGCCCTGTTATGATGGTGGCCTCCACAGCGTGAGGCATCATGCACTGAAATTGGGTGTGGTTCTGTTGCACAACTTTTGTGGGTCGAGGTTGCCCAGAAGGATAATTGGGGACACTGATCTTGAGCAGCAGTACATGAGATGGCATACCTGGTGAATCTAGTGAGTTAAGGAACTCCACCAGGTAAGGGACTTTGCCTGGTTCTCTGCAGTGGTATCAACTGATTGCAATGTCATCGAGGGGGCAATTACTGTAAAATATCGTGATTGGTGCTGGCCACTTTGTCAATCCGTTTTGCAGGGATGGCACATTAAGTGAGCAAGCTAAGGTTGGTGTGGTTTCTTAATGTTGGTGGAAACCTTCCCAGCCAATTCTTGTTCTGAATGGATGATGTTGCCAAATGGAACAACAATCTTGCCATCTGTCCATTGCCTAGTTCGAATAAGTCAGCAGAGAACCTCGAGGAAGCTTGATTCCCAAGGAAATGCACATGCATGTTGGTCTGGAGAGCGAGCTTGGTAACTCTCAGCCAGAGAACCGAGTCCTTGATGGATGTTTGAGCTCATCGGGCTTTGTGCCACATTGTATGATGGGCAAAGTTTGTCTAAAGTCTCCTGCAAGCACCAAGGTGATACCTCCCATGATGCCGTTGCTGTTACAGATGTTTCCAAGAGTGCGATCCAAAGCCTCTGCAGTACCTTTGCTGGACATTGTTGCTTGGTCCCACACAATGAGATCTGTTTCTTGATGCAGTCGTCCTTTGGCTGTGCCTTGCTTGATATTGCAAATGGGAGTGGCTGGGGTCATGATGTTCATAGGCAGCTGGAGGGCAGAATGTGCTGTACATCCACCTTGAAGAAGAGTACTTGCAATCCCAGATGAGGTAACAGCAAGAGCAACGCTCTGATCCTGCCTAATTCTGGCCACAAGTGGATTGAGGACAAAGGTCTTTCTTGTGCCACCAGGTGCGTCCAAGAAGAAGATGCCACCTTCACCATCCATCACGCTAGCAACAATGATATCATAAACATAGCACTGGTCCTGCTCCAATCCTGGCTCATTGTTGAGGACAGAGTTACAGAGTTGTACTGGATCGTAATTGTGCTTTCTGAAGATGTCTGAATGAGATCTTGTCTGCTTCTGTGGTGTGGCTGGGACAAGCCAAACTTGTCCAGTGTGTGGCCTCTCATGGCGACGAACTAGTCTTCCATGTGGATGAGTGCCTCTCATTGAATGTGGCTGCTGTATAGGCCGTGTCTGCATCAGCATTGTGCAGCTGAAGTTGATGATGGAAATCTTCAGACAGGCTTTCTTTGTGTGATTCCCAGAGCTGAGGCTTGGTCTACTAAGCTGCAGATCTGTGCCATGACGGCAGAGAGCTGCCTTAGCTGCACTGCACTGGGATATTGGTGGATGCAGCTCCTCATAGAGTGTCATTCCTGTGGCCACCATCTTCAAGTAAGCCTTACTGTGGCATGTTCCCCAGAAGGTAGTACACATGGTGCCTTCCATAGTGTGGATTGCTTGGAGAGATGTTATACCTTTTACCACATGCAGCAGGAGTGTGAGGCAGTAGCATGAGGTGACTGGATGTCTGGGTGGCCCTATACAGCAGTGCCTCTCTCCTGGCGGGTCCACCGGGGTCATGTCCAGATGTGATAGTGGACCACTTTGCAATAGTGGAGTATCTTGGTGAAGTCATCCTGGTGGCATAGGTGGGAGAGAGCAGCAAGCTTAGTTACGTGTGGCAGTGTGTGTACCAGTTGAACTGCATTGTCAGCAGTGTGGTAGATTAGTTGCTCATTCTCGAGGTGGATATCCAGATGCTTAACAGGTGGAGAATGTTCGTGGATGGGGAATCCAACGATTCTCCATGCCTTGGGAGGCATGCAGGCAGTAGGGAGGTGTGGCCACCCTCTTCTGGTGTGTGACGATGGTATAGTGGGTAACTGTCAATGGTCAGTCATCGTGCCATTGCTGAATACTCTGGGTTATCTCTCTGTGCACTTGCCTGTGACCATACATGGTGATGGTTGATTGAATGCTCCACACGAATCATGCAGCGTCTGGGTCTCCACAATTTTGGAGAGCTGTGGGTCAGCCACAGGATCTGGAATCTCAGCAGAGATGGAAGAATCAACCAGTCAGAGTGCAGCTTCTCCTCCAGCCAGATGAGGGAGGCTGTGAGAGTGTGGAAGATTCCTCTGCCATTCAATATTGCACATCCAGCAGAGGACTATTCACAATATGTTGTTGAATGTGACAAGCTTGCTGAGATGCCGAATTTAGATGTTGAACACTCTCGAAGTGAGGTCATGTGACCTGATGATAATTCTCCTGGCAGGAGCTCACCCATGATCTCTTCCCACTTTGGATTGCAAGTGAAGATGATGAAGAGATCTGGTTGTCCATAATGCCTGACATAGGTAAGAGAGTATTGTGTGGGCTTGTGCATGTAGCACGGTTGTCCAGTGCAGGTGGCAGGCCAGACAACCCTCTAATCAGTATGGGACTCGGAATCCTAAGGTTCTGCTCTTTGGAAGAAGTTGATCATTTCTAATAATATTGACTCTCTATTGACACAGATTTCTATATAATGTAAACTTAAATTATAAAGTGCAATAAACCATTTACAATCTGCCTTGTGGCAACCCTGTCTGAGTCTGCCTAACTGGACCACTGGAGGTGGTGAGATGGATATGGACCAACTATAGAGCTAGTCAACCACATGATAGTGAAATAGTGGTGTTGATAAACAATGGTTAACTAACCTCCACTAATGAGTGTCCAGTGTCTTCTTTAGACAGCAGGAGACACTCACAGCAATTACCATTGTGTGGGGTTGCTTGCTTGTTTGGGACTGTGGACAACAGGTCCATGCACTGGCCATGGGCAGGAGAGAGCATTTAATACCAGCTCCATTGTGCACTTCTAGGCATGGCTGAGCATAATTATTGGTGAGGTTGCCTATGCCAGCACAGCAGTCCCTATGGCTGACTGTCAGGGCTTGTGGGAGGAACACATGGCCTCTGCTAGAGGGATGCCCCCTGCACCACCAAAATACATGATATGTTCCATTAATCTTTGTTGATGTTGAATGGAGCAGCACTTGCCATCATCCTATAGTGTGTGGGCCCTGCCTTTGTTATGTGATGGTGATCTCATAAGGAAATAGAGGATGTGTGTGTGTGTGTGTGTGTGTGTGTGTTTGTGTGGGTGTGTGTGTGTGTGTGTGTGTATTTAATTGTGCACAAGTTGAGTTTGAAGAGTTGACAGGTAGCACTGCAACACACTGTCGTCCACACATCATATCTCCTGTAATATTTCTTCAATCTTCCCCAGCATCTGGCCATTGTGGAGGAGAGGAAGATCAAGTCACTAGACATCAAGCTAAAGCACTTGAGCACTTGGAGGCCATCATGGATAGAGAGCTGGAGTCTGTAAATGCCCCATTGTGTATGTGTCCCAGAAGCCATCAGGGCAACCCAACTGGCTAGACCCGTGGTCATGTGATGTACTGTGTCCTAATAGGTGCCTGATGGTGTGATAGGGAGTCCACACATAATGTGAGATGTGAAGAGTCAAAAATCTCAATGGCCTGATTCTCCACCATTGTTGTGGAAGTTTCTGATTGATTGCCAGGGACGGAGCCCCCTGCAACCCTCAGACATCAAACTGAACTGACAGAACATCTATGTAGTGTTGGACATTGTATTATAATTTAAGCCTCACCATCATCTTGTGAGTCACACAAGTCTCTGTAACCTCAAGTGTATACATATACTGTACTGTATTATACTGCATTATATTCTATTATCTGTTGTGTGAAAAGGAAGGGTCCCTTAGGTTAGTGGTGCCATGGCTTGTGTTAATGTCCTCAGTGAAGTATTGGGGCATGGAAGGGAGCATTAGACTTGTCAGGATGTGAGTGTGTCTGTGGGTGGAGGGAATTCCACTAACAGAGTCAATGGTGGGGTTTGTCCCTCTGCAGCTCTCCAAGATGATCCCGCCTTCTCTGGCAGCACCTATGATGTCATCATGGTCTCAAGGGGAAAGGTGATTAATAAAGTTGACACACACCTACATACACAACTATTGCGCACTCAGCTTACTTAGGGTTGTCTGTAATTGAAGAGGAGGTGTGGTCATAACCTTAGACCACACCTCCCTGACTACTGTTGGACCAAGCTATGGGAAGTGGTCACTCAATATGGTGTGTGTGTGAAATACTTCTAAGTGTATGTGTGTGCATACCCACATGCAGCATTGTTATGACCTGGTCATCTCGGAGAGTAACTTGGAGGATGCCTGTCAACATCTGGAGCTGTTCCTGGAAAGTCACTGGACCTCTACCAGATCTGTCCTGTTGTCCTAGTCTGCACATAGTCAAACAGTTCTAATTTGGAGTGTTGGTTGAATTTCAATGCTCCACAAACTTTTCCTTTTTTAATAACCGTTTACTTCATCAAGACAATAAATTCATAATCTATTTTCAACCCTCCCACCATATAATGACCTCCTCTTTCACCTCCTCCCATATCACCATCTATAATTTTCATGTCATGTGTGCCTCAAAATATATCATGACCATGGACAATTTAATGACAATAATAAAATTGCACATTAAAATATTAAAATACTTGAAATCTATCATTATGACAGTCAGCGACATACACAAAACCATCTCTATCTACACACAATCCAAGTGGACAGTAAAAACAACCTTCCTCACTATCACAGTGACCAAATGAAGTCACAAATGCCCCCTCAGTGGTGAACACTGACACATTATTGAGACCAATATCTGTCACATACACATACTGACCAGCTACACATACACCTCATGGTCGGCTCAACTTCTTCACTCTATTCTCATCACAGCCAAAGGAGCGCAGGAGATCACCATCAACAATGAAGACTCTAATGACAGAGTTATAATATTCCGTGACATAGAGATTACCATGGTTGTCAGGAGACAAGTCATAGAATGCTGCCATACCTCTGCCAGAAATCTGTCTCACATACTTTAGTTCTCTGTCATATACCATAATAGTGCCTTTATTGCCACACTCACACACCATCACCTCATCTCCGACTACTGCCACACCACGATATCCTGAAACTTGCACTTGCTTGACCCTGTGCACTTTAACATGACCACAATTCCTGTTGCATCTAATTATTTCATTAGAATCAAAATTAATGCAGCGAATTTGGTCCTCCCCATCAACAGCAACACCACAACACGACCCCAGTTTATGTCAGACACTTCTCATTCTCTTTCCCTCTTTGTCAAATATAATGACATTTCTACGTTCACTTACCACCACCTCTCCCACAGAGTTGACAGTGACACCAGTAGGTCTAGACAAACAATGCCACACACTGACAGGCCTGCCTAATTGAGCAAAAGGGACAGAGACAAACACAGGGAAGGGACTGTCTGCCACTTGCTGCCCATCCACTGACACAGTCAGTTCACATCGTCCACGCACAGTGGGTGTGTACTGGATACAATAGTTCCTGGCTGCTGTGTGATCAACATTGCATTTGATGATGGATCCATTAGACAGAGATTTCAAATGGCAATCAACCTTACAATTATATTTAGTTGTGGTCAATGTTGCCTAAGATATAGTGTTGAGCACTGCAGCTTTGGCTCCTTCACCACTGACAGTGCATTTAATCGGAGCTATAGAGAGTTGAGTCAACTTGGCCTTGGTCTGGCGGAGCTGCTGCAGGGCCTCAGCACACCTCACCTCCACCCCTATGTCCACCTTCTCCACTGGCTCCAAGCTCACCACTCCCTCATCATGATTTTCAACCCCTCGCTGTATTTGACAGGAAAGGTCAGCATGCATGCCCATGAACTCACTGTCAGTATGGTGGCCCACACACTGCTCCATGTGGTCTAAAACACTCTGGACCTCAGCACAAGCCAGAGACATGCTCTCTTCCTGCAGTGAGAGTCTGTCCATCTTCTCTTGCACTCTCCTTGAAGTTTTTTCCAACAGTTCTCTTCTACGATCATCCAAAATCATCTGGAGCTCTAAAAATAATGTTTGAATGTTCTTGGCCACAAAGAGCCCCTGAGCCTCCACCTCATACCTGGTGGCCAGTACCTGCACCACAGCATGGGACAGGCTGACCTTTAGTGCTCTCAGAGGCTTTAACTTCTCCTTAAGCTTCTTCCTTGCCTCAGGAGCAGCTTCCTTGTTGAATTCTAACTTGTGGCCATTGTGATCCTTTACTGTGCAGTGGGGACAGATAAGACTACCACAATCAAAGCAGTACACTATCAGTGGCTCCTTGTGGGCTGGACACTTCTTAGCAAGGGAAGCTTCACCTTTTGCTGCAGACTGAGCTCTCTCCAAAGCAGCAATGGCATCTTGAATGCCATTGACAAAGAAAGCAGTTTCAAGTGTCTTCACACCGCCCTTCCAGAAGGACGACTTCTTTCCGACACTTCGGGCAAGAGAAAGGCTTGCCTGCGCCAGCCCAGAGGACAAGCTGAACAATACACTCCTTGCAGAAGTAGTGGTTGCAAGGCAGAAGCTTTGGCTCTGTATAGTTTTCCTGGCAGACCGCAGGTAATCTCCCTTTTCAGTTCTTCCAAGCTCTTATTCGCTAGGCCTTCAGCCATAGTCCTGGCGCACAGTTCTAGTCACTAAAAGTCTCAGCTAGGACAGTTTCCTATAACAAACAAAATGAACTTGATACCTTATATGTAAGCAGGTGCTGCCTGAAACAGTGCGCATGGGTGAATAAAAGTGAGCTGTTAAATTGACTGCAACCAGGCAATAGAATATGAAAGAGACAGAGAGTGGAAGGTGTCATAAACCACAATTTATTAACTATTCATATTTTTAAATGTATTTGCAATCCCCTCTTCCCAAATTGTTCATGAATAGCTATCATTAATGTCATTTACGTTGAAATGAAATGATCTGTAATGACCTCAGCACTATCAGGATATTCTGGAGCAGTCTCACCATTTCAAACCTTCTTCCTGCCCATTTATGACTGGGAAGAGTTGGCCTGGATGCATCAAGATCAGAACACTTGTGTTCAATGGACTTCCATAATGATTCAAAACTTCCATCACTAAGAACAGAATGAAGTAGTGGATTGTCTTACTGTACCAGTCAGATGTGCAGATGTACATATGCTGATATATATGGTTGCTGCTTAAAATGCTCTTACCATGGATTAACATTTAGTTCCCACTCCTATGGCTAGAGATTGGTCCAGTTATAAAGAGTGATTGTGTATCTATTCATTTATGTGGAGATTTCAAGCAAACAGTCAATCAGGCATCAAAGCTTGATAAATATCCAATTCCAAAGATTGAGGATTTGTTTGCGAGATTGGCTGGTGGGAGATCCTTTACCAAGTTGGACATGCCGCAAGCATACCAACAGTTTGTCCTGGATGAGGAGTCTCGTAAGTATGTTGTGATTAATACACACTGTGGTCTTTTTCAGTTTAACAGGCTCCCCTTTGGGGTATCATCAGCCCCTGGATCTTTCAGTGGTGTGATGGAATCAATTCTCAGTGTGATTTCAGGAGTAGTTGTCTATCTGGACAATATCCTCATTACAGGCCCAACAAGGGAAGCACACTTGGCCTTCTTGGAGGAAGTGTTGAAGAAACTTGAGGAAGCAGGTCTGAGATTGAGGAAGGATAAGTATGTGTTTCTTGCTCATTCAGTGGTGTATTCAGGCCATGTAATAGACTCCCAGGGATTGCACCCAAAACCAGAAGCTCCATGACCAGAGAACGTAACACAGCTGAAGTTGTTCTCGGGATTGCTAATGTATTACTCTGCCAAACTTATCCTCGGTGTTGGCACCCCTCTATCAACTTTTAAGGCACAAGGAGTGTTGGCATTGGATGAGGAAGAAAATATATCTTTTGAGAGGTCTAAGAAGTTGCTGGTTTCATCGCAGGTGTTTGTACATTTTGCACATGAGAGTATACATAGCCATGTTGTTGGTGGTGTTTTAAATATTGCTTTATTGTTGCATCCAGGATAAACATGTTTCTTATTTCGTCTGTATTATTGCTTTCAAGTCAATTAGTTTCGTTTGGGAGTAAATATTCCCAACAATAGTGAGGCTGTAGTTTGATCAATCAACTCTCATTTTACTGTAGATCCTTAATGTCATGGAGATCTATAAAACATCATAAAATTAGATCATAAGGTATTATTATGTGGCTGTTTAAAATAGTGGGTTGCTTGTACATAGCTATATATACCACATTGATCAGTTTAATTTTTGGATCATGCTCAGTTAATCAGAATAATAACAGTGGGATTCAACAATAAAATTCTGAAACATTCTGTAATATTATTAATACAAATAAAAACAGTGTCGTATACTTGTCTTCATCTCCTCCTTAACGACCTCCCCCCCCCCCCAAAAAGCCCAAACCACTGGGAGAGACAATTATTCATATAATTCAAGTTTAACTAAATCTTTGATACGAAAGTCAAGCAAATTGAACAGTTTGTAACTGCAGGCAAGTAGGGCTAAGTTGTTTTTTTTAAACGTAAAAAAAGAAGTTATATCCATAAAAAGATTTGCTATGATTTGTTCATGCAGAGCTACTGAATTATATTTGATTTCGGGTCATCCTATTTTCCCAACCTTCCACCCATCACCACATAGCTCTTACTTTACTAATTATACAGCCAGCTCTCTTTCCTCCACTGAATATGCAGCTGTTCTCTCTATTCTATAGACTATAAAGCAAGTTTTCTCTCCTCCATTGACTGTGCAGCTAGTTCTATCTCCTTCACTAACCATGCAGCCAATTTTCTCTTCTTTTTTTATTACACAGACAGTTAAGCTTTATATTAGTTCTTTTAAAATTCTAACTCATAATTGAGTTGTTGATGAGCAGATCCAAGATTCGAAAAGAGCAAATTGAAGTGTTAAAGTATTAACACTTAATGGGAGGTACGAGGATCGTTAGGAGCACTACGATTTGATAGGTTATAGTCTTTCAGAAGTTTGACTCTAGATATTTTTTTCAAGGTTAAATAGGAAAAGAGAAGATATAACTGCTATAGTGAAAAATTTCATCCACACATGCATAGAGAAAAGGGTGGTGTGGCAATGCCCCTATTGCCACCCCCTCCATCAGCCTCTGTGATGTAAGTAAAGATGTGTCATTGACACATCTTTCTCTGCATAGGAATACAGACTATGAATCAGACAGGGGAGATCAAAGAAAATACTGAGTAAAATGTCAATTATTTCCACAATCAGGACAGGAATAATAATGGAGAGTAAAATATATTGGGTAACAGTTAGGTACAGTTAAAATATATTTTGATTTATTAACTCTTGGAAGCTATTAAAAGGAAGGAGTTCATGGAGTTGCTGATGGAACTAGTGAAGGATGTGTGGAGGAAGTGTAAGGAGCCTTCCGACTGTTGTGATGCAGTGTTGGTACCCATCCCTGAGAAGGGTGATCTGAGCATGTGTGATAACTGGAGGGAGATAGCTTTGCTATATGTGGTAGGGAAGGTGGTGACTAGGATGCTCCAGAAGAGGTTGCAGAGGGTTGCTAAATAATAACTTTCTGTGTCACAGTGTGGTTTTAGGAAAGGTAGAACCTGCACTAACATGTATTTCACTGGTAAACAGGTCATAGGAGCATACTGCCAAGTCCTCATTTAGCTTCATTGATTTGAAGGCCAATTACTCTGTGCCAAGGGAGGTTAAGTGGCTAGCACTAGAGAAGTATGGTATCCCTGATGAGATAGTTTGGTTTATTCATTCTTTTCATGAGGGCATGAAAGCTGAGTTCCACCTGGGTGGGTGCTTTCCAGAGCAGTTTGATTTGAGGAATGGTTTGAGCCAGGGCTGCTGCATATCAACAGTCCTCTTCAACCTGTTCACTTGCCTTGAAACAGCATTCTAGCAGGCCAGAGTTGAGGGAGCTGAAGTGTAAGCATCTTACTGAAGTTTAAGTACAACTGCAAGCTGTTCAGGAGATACATCAGGAATGCTACAAGCTAATGCTGGAATAGCCATTGGCTGATGATGGAGCACTGCTTACGTGAAGAAGATCTGGTGCAGAAATGATTGTGAAGGAATACCAAGCTACATGCTTTGACTTTGGCTTGAGAATCAATGAAATGCAAAAACAAGCATATGGTGTCTGCAGGCTAGTGGAGGATGGTGACAGGGAACCCTTTGTTGTTGCTGAAGAAGAGCTGCTCTGTTGGCTCTATGCTGATGTGGGAAGGAGGACTGCCCATGTATCAAGAGTTTTTGAAGCTTTAAGGAAGGCAGTTTTCCTGGACCAAGACTTCACCTTCACCACCAAGATAAAGATCTACCTAGCATGTCTTTTGTCTGTACTAATGTATGGCACAAAATGTTGGAACATTCCCAGGAAACATCTGAAGTGAACACATGCCACAACATAGGTGTACAGATTGTCATGGGCATTTCTAACAAACAGCATTGGTCTGATAGCATCACCATGGTAGAGATCAGGAGGAGATGGGGAAATGTAGAGAGTGCAGCTAAGAAGATTAAGAAATGGAAATTGGAGTGGCTGTGACACCTTGCACATATTGAATATTATGGATCATCAAATC
The DNA here is from genome assembly GCA_963969325.1 of Lycopodina hypogea. Taxonomy (NCBI): domain Eukaryota; kingdom Metazoa; phylum Porifera; class Demospongiae; order Poecilosclerida; family Cladorhizidae; genus Lycopodina; species Lycopodina hypogea. The sequence continues at coordinate 2,011,901 of OZ017789.1, forward strand.
CTGATTTGTTTGTATGGTTACCCCAACCATGTTCTCACTGTGGCCCAAGGAGAAAGTGCAGGGATGTTATTAGGAAACATTTGAAGGACATAAAGATAAACAACAGTGATTGGTTAGAGGAAGCAATGAGGTCTAGGGCAGGTTGTAAGACAGTTTTCAGAGAGGGAATGGATAAATACTTGGCAGGTCAGGCAGTGCAAACACCAGTGGCGGCTAGAGTAGTGGTGTGCAAAGTGTGCTCCAGAAAGATTCACAAAGAGGTTGACAAAAAGTGGCAGGAAGAAAGCTGTGGGATAACAAAAAGGAGCTGCCCACTTCCAAACAAGCAATAAGCCACTCACAATTGCAGACTCCCAGGGAATTAAAACTCCATTTGAGGACTGCTCCCATAGCTCTCTCTTTTGCTTCTAGCTGTCATATTAAAACCACATGCATTTCCTCACTGAATACAGGGACAGTAAAGAGTTCTCTGAAATGCTGAACTTCTTTCCTTTTCTTTATCTTATTCTCCAGAATGTCCTTTCAGGGATCTCTTTTCCCATCATGGATATCAACATCTTGGAGTTTACCTCTGCACATGTCCTCACTCCATGAAGGGACTTATTCTGGGAATGTTTTATGTTTTATGCTATACGGGGTGTGTTCATCTGATTTGGTACTCTCCTGATCTTCCACTTCAGTGCCATGGTGTTTGGAAAAGACAGATCATATCCTTTTTTGGAATTTGGATTCTTTTACTTTTCTTAAATGCAGTGCTGTCCTTGGTTTTCCTGAAGTGGTATCGAGGGTTATCTTGTGGAAAAAATATCGTGAGAGAGAAGAGAAGCCATACTCACATGCATATGTGGAGGAATATTACAGGCACTATGTACAAGTAGAGCTAGCACCTCTATTATCAACAAACAGGTGCAAGCCACATCACAGGTTAATGATGGTATTCCCACTTATGGCAGTATGGATGAGATCTGATGACTATTGAAAGTGAAGAAATAATTGCATTGCTTTCTTTTGTTTAGCTAGTTCCAGTAAAACCAGATTAGGCAGCATGTTCAAAGATTGGTATTGTATAATATTATATTATCATTTTTTTACTTCTGTTTTAACTTCAAAAGAGGCCAGGGTGGGTCAGAAATATTGCCACACACAACATATACTAATAGCAAGGATAGGAACCTGCATCATACATGTGTGTTTGTGCTTATGTTTATGCATATGAGAATATACAGAGCCATGTTGTTGGTGGTGTTTTAAACATTGCTTTATTGTTGAATCAGAGATAAACGTGCTTATTTTGTCTGTATTATTGCCTTCAAGTTAATTAGTTTTTTTGGGGAGTAAATATTCCCAACAATGATGAAGCTGTGATTTGTTTTATCGACTCTCACTTCACGGTAGATCCTTAATGTCTGGAAATCTACAAAACATCATACAATTAGATCATAAGGCATTATTATGTGACCAGTCAAACATATAGGTTGCTTGTATATAGCTTTGTATAGGACATTGATCAGTTTGATTTTTGGATCATGCTCACTCAGTCAATCACAATTATAGAAGCAAGATTAAGCAATAAGAATCTGAGACTTTATGCAATAGAATTAATAAAAATAATAACAGTGTCCAGGTACATGTTGCCATTTCCTCCTTAATGACTTTGCCTATTTTATCAAATTTTTATGTTAAAATGCTTGGGTCCTCAAATATGATTACCCACTACAATATGCAAGACTCAGCCTCCTACGATTGCTGCTACAGTTGCCAGTTGTTATTCCATTCTGAGTGATTGATTCTGAGAAAAGGTCATGAATACTAGGTTACAGAACCATAGAAAGAGAAGTACTAATCGATTATGGTGAAGGATTGCCAAAGACCAAGTCCTGGGGAGCTGAGATGATATTCACATGGTAGGATTTTTTTGATTATTTTTTGGAATAAAATATCTATTCTTTTTTTTATTTTTTTTTTTTTATTTATTTTTTTTTTTTTTGTTCTTTCATTTAACTCTTTATCCACAAAACCACTAAGATTACTATTCATACAATTTAAGGTCAAGAAAATATTTGAAAATAAATTTAAGTGACCTGAACTGTTTGTAACTCTAGGAGACCTAAGATAAACCCAAAAAAGAACAACAAAAACATCATAGTCAAAGGGGGAGGGGGAGGGGCTTGGTTATGTATCCAATAGCTTATATACATAAAAAGTATGTCATAGTTTTATCTGGCAGAGCTCTGAATATATTTGATGAGTCATACTATTTTCCCAACCTTCTCACCCATCACCACACACTTATTACTTTACTAATTACACAGCCAGTTCTTTCTTCCCTACTTCATATGAAGCCAGTTCTCTCTATTCTATAGACTATACAGGAGTTTTCTCTTCTATACTATCTGTAATTGACTATCAATGAGTTTTCTCTCCTCTACTAATTATGCAGCAAAATTCTCTTTCCCTCATTGAGTATGCAACCAGTTCTCTGTCCTTGATTAACCATGCAGCAAACTATCTCTTCTTTTCTGCCTACTCAGCCAGCTCAGCAAAAGTATGTATTAGTTTTTTCAAAGGTACTTATTTGTAATTGAATTTTTTATGTGCAGATCCAAGATTTTGAAAAGGGTGGGACAAAAAGAAATGTTAAATTATCAACACTTAATGGAGGGCACAGAGAATCACTATGATTCAATAAGATAATTATAGTCTTTCAGATATTTGATTTTGGATATTTTTTTTTAAAGTTGAAGTTGAAGAAGAAAATAGAAGATATAACGGCTACATCAAAATATTTCATCCACACCTGTAAGGAGGAATGGGGGGGGGGGGGGGGAGGGAGGTGCAGGAATAATAATAGAGTAAAATTATTGGGTAATTGTTAAGTAAAGGTAATATATTTGTTTTAATTAACTCTGGGAATCTATTTCTCTCTAAGTTTACCAGATAAGCACTCACTCTGCACTCTAAAGAAATCTCTCTCACATGAATCAGTACTTTCGGTTTGAACATGTTCTAAGATAATTCATTGATACAATTTAGTAAAGGTTCTATAAACTACCCATGTGAGGCTACGATAAAAATCCTTTGTAGATATCACCATCCTAGTGTGTATGCAATAGTGATAGGTGACTGGTCAAGCAAGTGTCACTGCATAACATGAACGATGTGTGAACATTATTTCATGAATTCCAAAGCAAATTTTTATTTGTGACAATGATCACAAAGTGTAAACATAAAACATTCAGAGCAAATTGATTGTATTCGGTGAGTTATGATAACAGAGACTGACAATGAGTCAAACCTAACCAATTAGCTACTTGTAGCCTTTAAAAGCAGTCAACTACATTTGATGATACAAATTGACAGAAATACAGGATGCTGTCTTTTATTTCAGTGAACTTACTTGAGTAGTGGAAATGTCTCTGAGTAATGATAGCCACTCCTGTGGGCCTGAGGAGATGAATGATTCACATATTGTTACTTCTGTGACTTCAGCATGCATCATATCCCCACATTCAGGGCGCTCCAGGTCTCCTCCACGATGTCTAAGGTGCCCAAGGTGCTTTAAGAATCCAAGGTCTAAAGGAGCTTTCCTAATTCTGCTGTGGAATGTAATCATTGGGTTCCTCTATGGACTGTCACTATCTTTTGCTAGTGTTGCAAATCAAAAAGATACTCATCCATTTAAGATTTCTGTGTACTACACTGCAGGCATATTGGGGGCTGTTTCATTTGGTCAAATGTTGATGTATCCATTAGGAGGGATACTTGCTGATTTATGGTTTGGGTGCTACAAGATCCTCTTTTTCAGTGGGATCAAGATCACCTTGGGGTTTATATTTCTCTTCATTGTGGCTACTCTTTACACAAGGAAATTAGAAGACACAAGTGGAAAGTGGGAATATATTGTATTCTACTTCTTTGTGGTTGTAAGTGCCTTGTTGTAGCTACTTGGGTTCTCAGGATTCCAATCCAAAGCAGTTCAGTTTGGTTTGGATCAGTTCCTGGAGGCACCAAGTGAAGACCTCAGTGTATTTCTCCATTGGTTTGTATGGACAAGAAACCTGGGAAAGATGTTAGCTCGTGTGGTAGCATCAGTGCAACTCTGCAACAAAATTTATTCAACCATTTTGGTATTTTAATTATGACTTTGGCAGTTATGAGTGGTGTGTTGTTATTACTTAGTTTTTACAAGCGCCAGTGGTTCCAATGTGAACCTAGAACCCGGAACCCTTATGGGTTATTATATAAGGTACTATGGTTTGTTGCAAAGCACAAAGTGCCTCTTCAGAGAAGTGTATTGACATTCAGCGATGATATCATTCCCAGCAGAATGGACTATGCCAAAACCAAATTTGGTAGACCTTTCACCACAGAGGTGGTTGAGGATGTGAAGACATTCTTACGCATTATTGTAATGTTATGTTTCATCACTCCAAGCTCTTTCTACTCTGTTACCAAGACTATTGTATTCATTCTCTATGGCTTGCACATGGGCGAAGCTACACCCATCAAGAGCAATACATGCACAGTAAACTGAATTGTTCTTCAGTCAGGAAACCTAACCTGCATGGTCACTGTCACTGTGATACCTATATACATCTTCTTCATGCATCCATATTTGCTTAAGTGGGTTCCTTGTATTCTGTACCGCTTGTGTGCAAGTGTTCTCATCCTGACTGTTAATGTGTGTGTAATGAGTGTGCTTTACACGAGTGCTCTCTCACATGCTGCTAGCCACCATATTAAAAATACCTGCATATTTCTCGCTGAGTACAGGGACAATGAAACTTCTCTAAAATGCTAAATTTTCCTATTCTTTATCTTATCATCCCAAACATCCTTTCAGGGATTACTTATCCCTTCATGAATATCACCATCTTAGAGTTCATCTCTGCACAATGTCCTCATTCCATGAAGAGACTAATGCTGGGAATCTTTTATGCTAAACGAGGGACTTTTATTTAATTTGGTGCTGTCCCCTTCACAGCAGTGGAGTTCGGAAAAAACAGCTCATATCCTTTTTTGGAATGTGGATTCTTCTAATTTTTTTTTGGATGCAGTACTATTCTTTATTTTTCTGTCAGTGTTATTGAGGGCCACTTTGTGGTATAAATATCATGAGAGAGAAGAGAAGCCATATTCACATGCATATGTGGAGGAATATTATGGTTGCTACATAAGAAGAATGGGTAACACCTCTAACATCAACAAATAGGTGCAAGCCACACCTCAGATTAATGATGGCATTCTGAACTATGGCAGTGTGGATGATACCTGATGGCAAATGAAAGTGAAAAAGTAATAGTATCGTTTTACTGCATTTTGTTCCATTAACATCAAATTATCATTCAAGTTTAAAGATATGTACTGTGTAATACTATATATTAATTTTACACTTTTATTTGCACTTCACCAAAAGAAATCATTGAGTCTAAGAAATATTTCTACACGTGACACATGTGGATAGGAGCCTGTATATGAGATATATCTAATTGCATGCAAACATGTCTGTCTGCATGTTGCATGTGTGCATGCATGCATGCATGTAGGGAGAGTGATAGTGGAGAGATATTGGATGCACTCTTTGTGGCTGGGGGGTATATGTGACACTCCTGAAATGCAACAGCAGAGATGAAGGAGGCATTTCTTTCAGATTTTGACCCTAGAAAGTGTGTTTGATGTGAAGGAGCAGGTGAAGGTCAGGCAAGACAGGTGTGAGCAGACATGGCTGAGCCACCAACACAGGAGGAAATGGAGAGTGCTGTGGGGATGTTGAAGAATGGCAAGGCTGGTGGGGTGTCCGGTATTGCACCTGAGATGATGGAGTCTTCCTCTGAAGGGAAATAGATATTGGAGCTGCTGATGGAAATAGTGAAGGGTGTGTGGAGGAAGTGTAAGGAGCCCTCTAACTGACATGATGCAATATTGGTACCCAACCCTAAGAAGGGTGATTTTAACATGTGTGCTAGCTTGAGGGGGATATCTTTGCTGTATATGGTAGGAAAGGTGGCTAAGGTGCTCCAGGATAGGTTGAAGAAGGTTGTGGAAAATGAACTTTCTGAGTCACAGTGTAGCTTTAAAAAGGGAAGAAACTGCACTAACGTGATCTTCACTGTCAGGGAACTGGTAGAGTAGTCATGGGAGGACACTGCCATGTCCTTTACCTTCATCAATTTGAAGAAGGCCTATGACTTTGTGCCAAGGAAGGCCATGTCGCTAGCACTAGATAAGTTGGGTGTCACTGATGAGATATTTTCGCTAGTCCATTCCTTTTATGAAGGCATGAAGGCTGAGATCACCTGCTGCCACTTCTATTACATGAATTCTTCCACAACAAACAAAAGGTGCTTTCCTTTAATTTCTAGCCAACCATTTCTTGATAACCAAAATGGGTTTCCCATAAAGAACATTCCTCCCACTAAGAGCAACAATTGAAACCATTACTTTTAGTGTTATATCATCACTTCTACATAGTTTGCTCATTGTAGCTGTCATGACTACTTGTGGTGAAACTTGAATAAACTTAGCACAACTTTTTCTTCTGTGGTGATATTTTACAAGAGCTTCAAGATCAAAATTTGCTAATTAGTGTATACTTGCAAATAATTGCAGCCTTCATCTCCATTGTTTGCTAAGCACATTTTCTATGGGTGTCATCAAGTGAGGAACATTTTTTCAGATTACATGTTTTTCATGATCATCTGTATTACAAAAAATATATATGTCTTAAGGGAGATCATGCTTTGCAGGAGAAAATATCTAATTGGAGTTCATATATTGGTGGAGAACGTCTTCAGGGTGACTTATCAAAAAGGATAATGTGTTTCACTGGCAGACATCTCTTACTGGAAAAATTGTTTTACCTGACATTATGTCATATAGGATACCATGTAGAAGGTGGGTTCTACCTTACAGGTGGATATGTCTTGCTGGAGTAAATATATGATAAGCATATATATATATATATATATATATATATATATATATATATATATATATATATATATATATTATTGTAATACATGTTATAAATAGGATATGTCTTTTATAAAATAACTGCTATGGGAAACATGTCCTGCTTTATTCTTCTTCTTACATATGTGAATTTCTTCTCAATTAGTCGACTTTCAACTAAAGTAAATATAAGTTTTCTAAGGCTCACTATAAAGAGGTAGTCAATATTAGCTTGGGTTGGGCTTTTTTTGAAGATGTTGAAGGACAGGAAAGTTTTTCTCTCAGTACTTGGTTTAAATTAAGAACTTTGGGTTTGTTAGTCTAAGGGAATTACTACTCAGCCACTATACACATTCCATGTCCAGTATTTGGATATGACTTAATGGAGTACATGTCTTGTGAGTGATCATGTATTATGTGGGGTCATATAAAATGAAATTTTTGTCTTATCAGAGAGCATATATATCAGAAACAATAATACATATCAAAAAGCTGGAAAGCTACGGTACTTCGGCAAAGTTTGCATACTCATATAATATACTATATCAAAGTAACATCACATGTTTTAACTTATTAACTCCAACATGGGCCATTGCTGCTGATGCAATACAGTTCATATGGTAGCTTGTGAATTTAGTTAGAGTTACGATTAAATTAATTGGAAGCAGCAACTTCCTAGAATTTTTTTTTTCTAATCACATCTTGTCTTCATGTGGTTCATAAAGAAATGTATATAATAAATCCCTAAAGACTAATGCTTCTCCCCTTGATATGGTTTTTTTTTTTTTACAGAAATGAAATGTCAATGCTTGTTTAAAGCAGAGCTACATGTACGTAAAATTGGATTCCATTTTTTTTCATAATAGAATATTGAGATGATATTATATAGTTAAGTTGTAAGATTTCTATTTCCATAATCTGATCCATAAAACTTTTTTGAGGAAAATTGCAAGTTTGAGTGTAAAAAATTTGGAATCCACATAGTTGCATTATTTTGTGTTCATGACATTCTGTGAGTTCGTGTATAACACTTGATAATGAACATCAAACACTACCAATTGCTCTCATCTGGGGAGCTTGCTCTTGAATTTATGAAGCTAGGATGTAAATTACCTGTTTTTGTTTATATCACGATATTACAATGAAATTCAGTATCATTACTTGTATAAATTTCAAAATATGACATGTTCCACTTATTCTGAGTTATGAATATCAATCACAATTAAACCTGGTGAACAATGTCTCAAGTGCTATGTGTTTTAGAATTGATAATTTGACTTGAGAAAAACATGAACCTCACATACATCACCGCAGATATAATTAATTAATGACTGAAACTTTAAAAGTAAAGTCATACTTCATGCTCTATTTATAACTTTATGATACCACTAAATTAATATAATGGCACATCAATTCTAAGAAGCACACAGAAATAAGTAAATGATATAACCTGCTAATACTATTTGTCTTCAATTTCATATTGTGTTTCATGGATGGAGCCTAATGGAAGCAAAGACGATAATGCCACTTCGCTTGAAAGTGAAAATGAGACGCAAGTATAATCAAGAGGGTTAACTAAACACACCCTATGTCATCCCAGATATAATTACAGACCCACAGTAACAAGTATTACTTGATATAATCTCACCCACTTCCAATTATTGTAAGTTGTGCCATTGCAAGTTGTAAAATGTTTTTCTGACAGCATCTTAGAGTTTGTGAAATCCTACTGTCCCACAAGAAGACTGGTGACAGGTATGGCATAGCCCACCTAACTAGACTATTTCGATGTTTGTACATGCCATGATTTTGGTTATCAGATCTTACGTTAAGGTCTGCTTCTTCACATGTACATCACATGCTCATACGATGAGATGGACATAAAATAGATAAAATAAATAGAATTTACTAATTCAAGTATATCACTGAAGTTTTATTGAAAAATTCATGACTCAAGGCTATTCCTACAAAGATCAATGCACATTAAATAGGTCTGATTACCTCCAATGGAGGCAAAATGATGCACATAATTAATATATAAAAGTTTTATTAGCTTATTACATTTATGCATGTGTGCGTGCAAGATTGCTTCATTCTAGATAGGTCAATAATATACATGTAACAAATAATCTCAATAAAAGCACTAAACTTGTGTCATTAGCCACATTAATAAATCATCAGGTCTGTATTATAAATTGACAAAAAAGTTTAGTGTGTGAATATTTGTTACTTCTCCACAGAAAATATTTATAAGTGGTCTTTTGAAAGAGGAAGAAAATTTCTTTATATATTTTGGATGATACAGATGTGGCAAAATTGAGAGAGAGTTGTGAGAAACAGAATGAGTATAACCAATACAAAAGGAACTATTGGTGGAAAGGTTGTGGGTATAAAAAAAGAATCAGGTCAGGTTTATGAACCTAAACTTATTTTTTTTCAAATCATTAATTCAATATATTGAAAAATATCAAGAAAAAAATCAGCACTCGTTTTTTTTTTTTTTTTTTTTTTTTTTTTTTTTTTTTTTTTTTAAATGTAATTTTTTTTAAACTGTGATTATTGAGGACATATTCGTAAGAATTAATCTGTTACCTATATTTTCTTCTCCTGGGAGTAGGTAATAGTTTTAAAGCCTGTGAAAGCTGACTCAACAGCCTAGTCTGGATTGGTCTCAACTCTAGTTTAAAGACAACAAAGGGGAGCAAGAAAGAAAGAAGAGGAAAAGAAATTGATATGAGAAATTGATGAAATTTGGAAAAAGCATAAAAAAATCAACATTTTCTTGTGGCTCTGGTGTAAGTTTGGTGTCAGTTATGATAAAAGTGTAATCATTCTCCAACACTAATTTTGAACCCTTCGTGAGCTGTGCAACTCCTATTTGAAGCCCATTTGTATTCGAGACCACTAAAGGTCAAGAGTACCAAAATGAAAATATCAAGACAAAACTTCATAAAGGTCGTATTTAAAATTCCATATCTTACAAGAACATCATTTCCTGTCAATTGGTTTTAAGAGAAAGGTAATCTTTTTTTCATACTTTTTTTGGTGCACAAAAATGATTATCAATTTTCATACGCTCTTAAATTGATAATTCATGTTAAAGAAGTTCAGATTAGATATTTCTTTCTTACCAATCTCTTCACCTGTATCTGACATTGGCTGATATGCTATAAATACTGCTCCACATACAACAGCAGACAAACAAATAACTCATAATTTCAATAAATTTCAGGATATTAGGAGGAAGGAAACTACAAGCAACATTATAAACACCACCAAGAGTGCACACAGACAAGTTGAAGCAACATTACTAATCGTAGAGAGAAAGAAGGCGGGGGAGGGGGAGGGGGAGAGGTCTGGGAGAGAGAGAGGGCAAGCTAGCCTCTGCACTCGTAACTGGTAACAGATGTTTTGGTACAGTTCACAGCAGTTTCTGGATGTCTTGCATTTCTCACAGAGCGTCCATGAACTCAGCAAGGTGAGGAGTAGATGGAGGGAGGGTGGGCAGCTTCACCAGGTACCGGCTAAGGCAGGTAAGCACAGATGTGTTGAAGGTGGGCTTACAACAATGGGTAAGGGATGAATATGTAAGCTATGAAATAGTTGAGAACACAGTCGTTGGTGTGGTGAAAATGCTGAGCATGTTGATTTATCTTGCGGTAAGAAACAGTTGAGCAAACATAATGTTTTCCAATTAGTTTCCAGTATTAATGCCAAGTCGGTAATTATTATTGTACAACATATTCAGGATATGTGTGAGAGTGTACGAGTATATGTGTGTGTCCACTCCTTACCTCTCGTACACGGAGACCATAGTGCCATGGGGAAGCTTCACATAAAAGTGATCCTGACACACAACATCACCACCATCAACAATAATAATATCAACAAACAAAAACACATCAATATATAAGGGAGAATATCAATGACTATATTATTACAACAAATTGAATACTTAATTTAATTAACAAGTGATTTTTACAATTGTTCAATTAATGTTCTTTATTCAACAATAAGTTGTACACACAACAATAATAATTGTACTAATAAGTTTGTTATTAGGATGAGTCTTCCCTGGCAACAACCAAAACTGGAACCACCTGCCAGACTAAACAGTTATCACACCTCTGTAATGATTAAGCAATACCTAACAACAACCCAATCCATTATTAAATCTGAATTGAAGCAATGAAATTGTGCATAAAATTCACTCCAAAACAGACAAACAAGGGAATAAGAGATCATTATGTTTCACTACTTGTTAACTGATCTAAGAGCAAATGAAATGATCACCAACAGCAACAGCTGTAATGGCTCCCACCTCAGCCTTGAAGAGCTTGTCGTAGACCTTGAACAACTCCATGAGAGGCCCACCCATCTCCAAGAAAAGGCTGTACACATTGGCCATGTCCCAGGATCTCTCGCAGGCATACTTCTCCAGTGTGAGTGCCAAAAACTCCTTGGGGAAGAACAGAGTGGAAGCATGGCCCAAATCTGTGCACACACGCACACACGCATGCAGGCAGGCAGGCAGGCAGGCAGGCAGGCAGGCAGGCAGGCAGGCAGGCAGGCAGGCAGGCAGGCAGGTGTTTCTGGCTCTAGTTTGAGTAGAGGCATTTCATTACATCATCACCATAATATTGTGACATCTTCACTATAGTGATTAGTGGCTGGGCAAGGGCTTGCACCAGGAGCATTCATAAATACATTTTATGGAATATTGTAGGAATAATGAACTTTGTTCTCTTCCACACACCTACAGCTTCAACAACAAAGAAACTACTATTATGATATTGAAGTGGAGCTACTGATCCTATGATCTCACACACACTCTACTCCTCCCTTAGGTCACCATCTCATCAATCACCATGGATCTTGCTCACAGACACATGAAGCCTCACACACACTCACCGTTATCCAGCACGTCTTGCCACAGAGATTCTATCAAGATTGGGTAATGGTGGCCGGCACAATGCACAATGGCCAGTTTGCACTCAGCCAAGCCAAACTTCTCCACAAAGTGTTCATAAAGCTGTGTTATGTCCATGAGTTCAGAGTTCAGTGTCCGGGAGTGCTCTAGTCACCTCAGACAAAGGAGGCTGCCTCAACGCCGTCAGGGAGTCTAGGATACCCTGCTGGATACGAGCTATGTGGAAAAGGTAGGGAAGGGGGAAGGGGAACATGTAAGCCTGTTAATATACAAGTTTTTTTTCCTGGGGAGGGAGGTGGAAGTATCATGATGCAGAGCATTTTCATGCAAAGCACGTCCTATGGGCCTTAGGGGGCATGCTCCCCCACAACCAACAATAATTTAAAAAGTCAGAAGCTCTAATAATTCTAATTCTGGTGAGCTCTGGGCGGCCAGCTGACTATAACTACTTTGTGTGTTACATAGTTCATAAGCTGCTGTTACATCCTATACATGACATCTTACTATTGATTGTGGGGGAGGGGAGGGGAGGGGAAGGCATGGACAACAGACAGTGCCTGTCAATAGCAACTACAGGGCACATCACACACACCAGAGCAGTTAGTGTACAGTACTGAGGCTTAGAAGGAAGGGGCTACAATATTAAGAGTGAACAAAACATTTACTTTTGCTCAAAATGTTTGTTATAAAACAAATACACACATACTGCAGTGAAATAGAATCAACACAACACTTGAATCAACCTTTAATACAGTACCTGTACTGTACGCACATAACAAGTATAGTTCTATAAATAATAATAAACCATTTTAAGTTTAAGATACAATTAGCAGAGATAATTGGAGAGCATCTTATAGTAATTAACAATATCAAATAGCAAAAAAAAAAACTATAATAAAGAAACAATACAGTTTATAACAAAGAAAAAACAATTGCCCTGTCACGTGATATAAGGGATATGTGTGTGTGTGTATGTGTGTGTGTGTGTTTATTTATGCACTCATTCCTGCATTAGGCACACCTTCGACCAGCAAGGCTACCCACCCACTCACCCCTTGCCACGCCCACCAATGCAGGCTTTCCAACCTCCACAACATTTTATTGAGTAATATTTCACAGTAGTTTATGTTACCATGACTACCTCATTAAGCATGTTCGAATACAAGGTCTTGAAGACCTTGTAAAAGCCAAACTTGCAGAGACCTTGCATTGAGTAGCCGATCAGAGTCGGGGCCCACCATTGGGCAAGCGTGCGTACATCATCCTCACCAGCTGTCACCTTATACCCGGTAAACATGTTCTTGTCCTTGGCAGGATGAACCTGTAGCAGGAGGTAAAAGGACATATGAAGGGATATTAATTTTTTTGATCATATATAAAACCACGAAAATATTAAGTAGAATTCAAAATTATCACAATGATTGCTCAGATACATCATGATCAGATTAACTATGGATTTACTAGTTATATTCTAACATGGAACTCCAGATATTCAGGAAGACAATGAAAATAGATAGATTCAAATGACCAAATACAAATAGTTATGAGAGAGGATTATCACACTGCACTGAGGTCGGCTGAATAAGTTTTAAAAATTGCTTAATAGAAAAACATTTACACATTAGAAAAGAAAAATATTTAGATTACTATTGCGCTCCTATTGATAATGAAATGGCAAACAAGCATTAGCCATTACTGAATGTACAGTGTGATCAGTTCAAGTTGTCACACAGTAGCCCAAGGTGTAATTAGGATAGCCTGGGGTGTAATTAAGATAGCCTGGGGTGTAATTAAGATAGCCTGAGGTGTAATTAAATGTGTATGAGTCCAGTAGAGAAGACAGGCACTCCTCACCTATCTCTGTGGGCCGGCTGGTCCAGTATCTTGGCCACTGCCCCATAGTCATCTTTCTTCTCATAGCAACGCCACAGAAGGTCTAGAATGGGCTTGTTATCCTGCTACACTCACAATATCAACAAAAATATATCCACTAACATTAACAACATTACAACAATATTAAGAACAACCAAATCGACAAGAAAAAATAAACATATACCTTGAGCAACAACAAGAAACTAGAAATGTCTTTGGGATGTTTGGGGGTGGGAGGGTGGGAGGTTCATAAGATAATTTTAGTGGAAACATTCAATTTAAATCAACTGAACAACATTAGTGGAACAATGGTCAACCCATGTAAATAATACAATGCTAGAGTAAATAGTTATTCTAGAAAAAGAATTGTTTTCCTGAATGGAAGTTTGTGACATATGCTAAGCCCCTCCCAGTTTGCAAGCATACCTCCATGGCGGACATATATTTCAGGTAGCTCTCTATGTAGGAGGTCTTTATCTGCAGAGTGAGAGAGTCAGGATAAAGGGCTTCGGACAAGAATGCGACAGGGAGACAAACTTACTTTCAAAGTACCTCCACCAGAATGTCTGAGAGGTCGGCCACGCTCATGCAGTCGTACAAGGCCACGTGAACAGCTCGTCTTTGGAGTGGAGGGCTCGAGACATATGCTAATCTAGCCACACCCATAGACAGACACGCCCACAGAGACATGGCCACGCGCAGCATCAAAAGCTTGTGAAGTAACTAGGCAGACATGGACTTGCCTGTTTGCGAGAGAAAGGAGCTGCCTCCTGTGGTCCCAGAGGAGCAGGGATGGGGCACCAGGCTGGCTGGGCAGAGAGAAGGGAGCAACTGGAATATGGTCCTTCTCCAGTAGTTGCTTCATGGCCTCCCCAGTATAATGGTAGCATTTCTGTCCAGAGTAGAGAATAAGACATCAGCCATAAAGGGAGAGAGATATGGAGACACAGAGCAGAGATAAACATATGAACACACAGAGAGCTTGAAATTACAAAAGAGACATGGCTGGACAATTTTGCCTGACCATAATTTATTACAAAAATGCCTTTTTCAGACTTTGATCTGACAAAAAATTTTTGAAATATAAAAGATCATCAATTGATTAGAGAGTAGAGCGCCTGGAGCTTCAGTGCATGAGTGATGAGGCCTTGCTGTAGTAAGTGTGTGCAACATGTGATATATATGGTTGCTGCTTGAAGTGCTCTTACCATGGGCAAACATTTTGTTCCCACTCCAATGCCCAGAGTTATGATCTTTTTATTGAATTCCATCTGAGAAGTTTCCTCTGTAATACATCTCATTCCAACATCTCTTATAGTCAGCTTAGCAGCTTTCCTTGCTCACAATTATGTCTGGCAATTTTCAGAAATTGATGTTCACACCTCTATCTATACACTCATCTAGTAATAGGACATAGGATGTGGATACCAGGAGAACCTACACTTATATTAGCAGTGACTTTCTTGGAGATGACTTCACCTTAGGATACTATAACAAATTTGATTATTTCATAGGCTACATCAAGAGTGTCTTCCATGATGTTAATGTTTTTAATTTAATCGTGTGTAGCTAAATGTTAAGCATGACCATAGCAATGTGTGTGTGAAGTGTTTGTGGTTCTAAATCAATTATCTTCTTGGCATGTCTGATTTGTGCCCAGATATGTTCAATTGCTACTTGCATCAAAATAGCATTGACCACAGCAATTTCTAAGGAATAAATTCAAACAAAGTTATGAAATATATTTGTGGTGAAAGTATTTGTCTCACTCTATGTTGTCTCCAGTCTATATAAACTCAATGAATTACTCATACACTTCAAGGTTGCAATCCCAATCAAGCCATAACGAAATAATTTGAATTTCTCAGATCAGTAAATTTATTCACAATAATAGTGTATTTTCCCCAGAAACTTGTTCATCTATTTCTCACTGAAGGAATGAGTCATAATGCACAAAAAATATATTTGCATGTCCAGGCTAACTCTAGTGCTGGCTACATTGTTGACTCCTCCAATTCCCAAATTTCCCAGACTCCCTCACCAAAACATCCCCTCCTCACTGGGAACACTGCACCTCCCATAGTCCAGCAACTCCACAGGGAACAAGATCAGTTCACAACTAACTCCAGCCAATGCGCAGAGCAAGACTCAATTTGTTTTCTGTTTTTTTTAATTATTTTCTTCTTTAATTTTCTTTTCTTTTCAGTTCAAATCTTTTCTTTTCAATTCCTTTTTATTCCTTTCTTCTTTTTTTTCCAATTTTTTTCCTTCATTTTCTTTATTTTGAATGCCTTTTTTCCCTTTCATTTGGAAAGTTACAATCATTTAACTGCTGAAATTGCCAAACCTGGTTCCACACAGGGATTTGGTAAGGCGTCATTCATCTCTTAGCTCTCCTCGGTAGTCAAACTTGGTACTGTCTTTACAATAAATTGACAATAAATTTCCCATAGTTCTCTGTTCCCTCACTATAGGCTTACCATATAGTCCACTTGGCTTAAGGGACATGTCCTTTTTTGGTTGTCATATTTCAGTTGGGAGGATTTTTGAAATATCTGAAAAGAATTCTGATCTTCATTTTGTTGAAATATATTTGTTGCTGAAAAAGCTGCACATTTTTTTAAACCAAATATTCCAGCTTAGCAACACTAGCTGCAGTGAGGTGGTCTGGAAAAGCAGAAACTGAAGTTAGCCTTTTTTTCTGTCCCCATGCCCTGCCCACTACTAATGGTAGGTGGTGGGGTGGGGGGGGGGGGGATTGTGGTGGGTATTTAAAATAATTTTTTTCTTTTCTATTCTGATCAATTATCCTGACTGTGTGCAGTGTGAAATTATAAATCCTACTACTTTTCCTTAAAGGTTGATTCCTTGATTTGATGGTTCTATTTTAAAGCTCACAATGCCCAGACATAAGTGCAAATCCACTCCAAAACTGAAGAACAAATTTTTCATTTTTGATATAACAGGAAAGGAATAAGAATTCCAGTATTTGGTCTGAGTATTTTTTTTTTGTGAACTCAAATGACAATGCAATTAGTGCAGTAGAGTGAACTTTTTCATTTCAAACAGTGAAGCATCATTAGGACTGTACATCATTTTTGTTTTCTTACAAATTTCACTTCTGGTTAGACTTAATTCTCATAATTTTTTTTTTCAACTCTTCTCTTTTCTCTTCCACCCACCCCCCCCCCCCACTGCACTCTAGCCACTTCTCCCTCCACATGCACCTGTTCACCAACTCATCCAAACATCTCATGCCACTCCACCACACCATCCACACTATATAAGGCACACACATACACACTGACCGAAACATTGCTCTAACTGTCTTTTGCACATTAAATTTCTCTTCAATTTGGTATCTGACTGCAGCTAATCTGGACTAGTGATATAAATAATTTAATAGAAATAAATCAATTATTAGAAATTAAGTAGCTAAATGTCTGACTTGCAACTCAGATCTAGAATAGTGCAGAGGAGGCAGAGGAACTGTGTGTGTGGGGGGGGGGGGGGGGGGGGGCCCTTATCTACAACCAAAGCCTTAACAATGAGTTATATTTGCACACACCCAATCCATTTTTATCTCTACTTAAATCCTATTCACACTCATCCAACATCTCTACCAATCACGCATCTGAACCTTCATCACCCCCCAGGCACAACACCAGGAGTGGGCCACGCCACCATTATCACCACCTTCTGCACCATCCACCCCATGTTCTTCTCACCACCCACTGGTCACTACACACAACACATATGTCGACTGTCCTGCCCCCACAGTTGCACTGG